>JAHWXV010065422.1:0-13030 GCA_024586415.1 Phrixothrix hirtus | reverse complement strand
ATTTAGTTATTAAGCAATTATTTTGTTAAATAATATTTATAATCATGATTTCAATTAATAAACATATTATTATTATTATTATTATTATTATTATTATTATATTAAATAATGTAATTTTAATTTAACTTCTTGGGCAAGATCAGAATTATCACAGTTAAAATAATTTTTAATTTATTCTCCCTATTTCCTTGTAATCTCCTAGCAACTTGCTATTTTACCGCAAAGTCCATTTAATAATAATAATAATGAAAAGACTCATATCGAAGGCATTACTGAAAATGAGATTTTAAGTACAACGGAAGAAAATATTCAAGATCCAAATGTTCCAAATCCATTTGAAATGATACTTCTTTGGTCGGAAGATAAATTACAACTTAACAGGAAAAATGAAAAGATACTGAGCGTTGTAGCAAGAATATAATAGGAAAAAAAGATAAAAGTTTAGGAGAAAGACTTATTGAAAACAAAAACTAAAAAAATAGAAAACGCAACAACCAGTACAAAATGTGACATCATCATCATTATCACAACAGTTATTATCTGACGATAAATAAGAAAAGCTGATACTAAGTATAACACTTTCTAGGGAAGGTAATCAGTTCCAAAAGATCTGAGTACCTAATAAGAGCTATGTATAGAAATGTAAGAACGGGATGGCACTGGTATGTTTGTTAAAGGTTTAATTATCGGTTTATACGTTTCTTCAATTATCTTCTCGGCGACCATTTTGTTTTATAGTAAGGTCTTGTATTAGCGCTTGACAGCAGTTCTCACCTGAATTAACCGTTGCTTTGCGCGTTTTTCCTCCTCGGTCATAAATTGCAGCATCTTCTTTCTAGGATAACCTTTCCACTTTAAAGTTTCGTAATTAACTAATTATTCTTAGTCTACGCATATATATTGATCAAAGCCTTTTCTATATCAGCCATCATTCAAGTCGAAATCTTTGCGAATCGAAATAAATCCGTATTTGGCTTTCCAGCAATTTGAGCATATTTCGCGGAATGTTTGGAATGACATTTCAATACCCACATGATTTTCATATACATGTTTCAGATTTAAATCATCCTGCTTAAACAAAGCTAATAAGTAACTATTATTTCTCACCAAGTGCTTTGGAGCAGCGACATATGTTTGCGTTATATAAAAGCAATCGATATTTTTATGTCGTTCCATACTGAAGTACGTTTTAATGTTATTCCGCCTATCACATGTGACATCATCAAAGACGAAAATAGAGTTTTGTCTCGCTTCTCACGGCGGCATTATCGTTTCGTTTTCATTGACGGGAAAATATCCTATTCATTTAATCGGTTTCAATACTTCCTCCAGAAACTGATATTTTGGCTGATATTAGAATTTTGAGAACACAAACATTTCAAAACAAATTATTTTCATTAATTAGAAAATTAATTACTACATTAGTTTTCCCCGTATTCCAGGGGCCTAAAATGAATGCGCGAATTCTCTTCTCACTCTTTTCTTATGAATATCCATGTCGAAATTTATAATTGGTAAAGTATGCTTTTGTTTCATAATTTTTATTTTATTTTATTATTTTAGAGACTTATTATCTACTTCCGCACACAGTAAATGAGCTCATAACTTTATTGTATTCACTAAAATATATAATTTTAATATTACATGTCATCTCATAATCGTATATGAAATTAATGATTTTATTACAAATAAATTTTAAATATAATGGAATTATAATTAACCTAAAGTATATATCATTCTACAATCAACACTATCTACTGATTTATTTTAACTTCATTAGTTATCGAACTATATTGAACAATACTGTTAAGAATGATGAGACAAAACGCCATCTCGCCCGCTTCAAAGTCTCGGTTAGATTCCATTTCCAACTTGTCATCTATTGGCGAATTTTTCAAACCTTCACTTTGTCTGGAGCAATCCAATGTGAAAATTGGATAATGTTTAAACTGTTTATAACTGATACCCGGTTCGATTATTTCTCGATCATAATAATTATGTTGAAAGTTTAAATAATTGATATATGTTTCAGAGTAGCCGTTGTTTTAAAATTCAGTCTTATATTCTCAAAGGGATTCTTTTCAAAATTTAGATGAAGAATAAGATTCGAGAGATTTAGATTCTTAAATGTAGAAGCATCTACACTTTTATTCCCGCATTGATTTTTCTGGAAGTCAATCAAGAGCCAGCGCGGTTTTTGTAATCTGATTGATATATTTATAGGCCAAATGTCTGATCTAGTATATTCCAATGCTCGTAATTCGTATAATATCCATTGTCGGAATGCCATGGTAATGACGGAATTTGTATTCATCTTCTTGTACAGATTAAGTTTAGCTTGATCACTAAATGTTATATGAGCTACCTTCCACATACGTTTTTCAAAGTAATTATGCAATTTGTTTCACTCTTGTAGCAATCACGATGTCTTAGATATCAAATTGAAGTAATTTCCTGATTCATTTTGATGATTGGCTTTTTATACGTCTCTGCAAACCCGAAAATATGTCTTAACGGTATGGATGCGATGAATTTTTTCTCCAAGTTATTTACAATATGCTGCGTTTAAATAATTTGTGAATTATTATCATCTCCATCTTTAATTATCCAATGGGCTAGCGCTAACTTACTCGATTTGAATAAGATGCGCATTCCTTTATCGCGGATGTTATTCTTGGTAATCTACTCATATCAACTTTTTGTCCAGCAATTTCATAGCGAGATTCTTCAAACAAGAAGCATGGAAAATTGTTTGTTAAATTGAATTCAGGTACAGCTTGATCTACTCCAGCAACAGGCGCATCGCATCTACTGGAACCCTCTATGTAAATGTAACTATTGAACGTATCAGTCATTAGATCTTGACTTTGAATATGAATTCGTATTCCATCAGATAGTCCAAATGTTCTAAATCCATACGGTAAATATGTATGTCTTTTATAGTTTGTGATGGAGTCGTCGAAATTGACATCGTCAAATATGTTAAGTTGACTAGTCATATCGATGTGTAGCTATCACTATATTCCTGGTTAATGTTTTTTAATTTTTATACCAAGAGATTGTAAAAAACATATTTCAGGCAAGATTAATTTTTCTTCTGCTGATTCCTTTTTAGATTCTATATCGGTCGATGATAAATGTGATGACACAGTCGTCGATGATGCAGCAGTAGTAACCGGAGTAATTGCTTCTTTGAAGGGTATGTATAAACCTATTGAGCAAATACTTGGATTAACGATAATTTTTACTAAACTTTAAAGACATTTTCCTTCCTTTTTCAATTCCAATCGAACAGAAAATTTTTCGTTGCCAAAATCTATATGTTCATCATGTTGATCCACTAGATTTACTTTGATGTTACTTATAAGGTTGGTGTTCGCTTCCAAAAATGTAGGATTTGTGGGAACTTTATTCAATCTAAACCCAGGTGCCACTGATATATCTATCTCACTCAGAGTCTTCACTGCTTCGCTGTTCCTATATGACCCTGTCATTATATTGCAATCCAGGTAAATGTTTGTATGTTTTACAATTTGTACATCCAAATCAGAGCAATTTTCCAAATTTGGTTCGAGAACTTTAGAGCTGAACCCCAGAATATGAAATCGATTGCATATTTGCTTTTTATTACGCACTGAAGGGTGCTATTATTGGCTGTCAATTGAAAAATATCTTCGATATGAAACATGAGTGAAGTTAAGTTATTTTTGCTACTTGCATCGAGAGACTTAGATAAACGTTTTGTAAATATCTTTTGCAAGTACGCATTAATCTCATCAATTTCATAAGCACCATGTGGAATTGAAATTTCCTCAAGTTTCTTTGTATCGCTATCTACATAATATAATTTGTCATTATCGCTAGTAATATTTCGAATGGAATTGCACCCGTAGAAACCAACTAAAGCCAAAACATATTTATATCTCGGATCTAATTCAATTGGTGGATCAGTCATAACTTGCTTTGCTCCCTAAGCCCTCCAAACTGAACGTATTCGACATGATAACTAAGGACTTTGTTAAGATTCCAGCTTATTATACAAAAATTAATTTATATAGAAACTTCCTTAGGAAGACTTACATTTCTAAAACTATCAAAATAGAAAACTTTGCGGTCAGTTATAACCTTCTCATTAACTCGTGCCCTTTTGGGTAAACCATCACGTGTGAAGACACCCCAAAAATTCGGTATATATTTTGCATATTTCCGCAGTTCAATGTCTGTTACTGGTTTAAGAGGCAAATTTAGTATTTTTTTGATATATTTTCCGGTCGCAAGTATAATGCACTGCCTGTTTTGTATGACTTCAAATAAGGTCCCGATCCATTCTTTCCTACAGATAGCGCTGCCATCCTTTTACCTACAGAAGCATCCTTTGATTTAACACGTGTCCAAGCTTTTTCTCGCAATATCTTATCGGTCTGATGCCTATCATTTAAGTTGTTACTATAGCAACATGCAACATCGTGAATCTTACAGGCACCATCCAATTGATTTCCACCAGGATCATCACGTGCCCGACGTTTCTCTAACTTTGTCCCCGGGCCACACACTGGGATATAGATAATTTATTGATGAGAGAATTTACAAGTCCCCTACCGACTTTTGATCTTTTCTTACCTATTGTTACTCGATCTCTGGTAAAATGAATTATGTGACGTTTATTATGTATATTAAAATAGATTTAAAAATAATTAGAATTTAGACTTTTTTTCATTTCAATAGTCATATTAGTAATAGATCAATTTACATTTCGTATATTTATTGTATATCCTATCTGGAAAACATTTGGATAGATATTTTATTTAATTTTCAAATCATCCAAAGCTATATTTGCAATGTGATTAAAATGCTAACATGAGAATACCTTTTAATTGTTCACTTCATGCGATCTGATTATTATATCATATATTTATTATAATACAAATAACATACATTTGCAGTTAACATCAGGCGTGAAATTGCTAAACATTGTTGTTAGTTTATGTTAATTTTATATCAAAAGTATATAGACAGGTAACTGGTAACTTTTTAAGTACTTTTGATATAAAATACAATATACGACATACTCTAATAATGATGTTTAGCAATTTCACGCCTGATGTTAACTGCAAATTTATGCCATAAACTGATCTTTGTTGATAATGTAGATTTCCGTAACAAAAGTTAGACGTATTGCTACCAATTTAGACCATATTTTAGTGTAAACATAACAATTACATTTTAACACGGATGGCGCCTCGCGTATTACAATATTTAAAGTTTTATAGCGCTCTTGCATACTTTCCCCATTTACATACTTACCCCACCATACCTCATATCCAAAATTGTCCTTTATGCTACATTTACTTTATAATATTAATGTATACATAAAGTTTTGTCATTATTTTGATAAAATAATTAGTTAAGTACTTAAAGGTACTTAAATACAAAGGCAAGCCATAATGTAATGTTTATAAATTACAAACCGACTAAGGCAGATGTACCAATTATTGTCAGTAATATAGCAACGGCCCTTCTAGATAGTTTGTTGGAAAGGGGCGAAGCGGGGCGGTTAGAATTGTCAGATGGGGAATTTGTGCAAGAGACAGGATAGCTTCCCACACCTCTGTGTATCCTGCAAGAGTGAGATCCAGAAGTGGGGTTTACGAGAGTGCGAGAAGGGTGGAATACGAGTATGGTAATGGGTATGTCTGCTAGTATTAGTAAGTGAATGGGCGTGTCTTATTATAAAAAGTTTTTCCGAGTTTTGGTTAGAGTGAACTCAAAGGGTGGAGTTCACGGGAGGGCGTGATAGTTGAAGGGGCGTGTCTGAGTGAAAAGTAGTTTGCGAGTAGGCATATCTAAATGAAACATGGCCTCCAGTAGGTAATAAAGAGGCGTGTCTTGTTTGTAAGAACAAAATGGCACACCGACATGTATTTCTATTTTTGTAGGAACAAAACGGCGGGCTGACATATATTTAGAAAAATATCTATTAGTGAAAAATTGTAAAGTTAGAAAGAGAAGAACAAAATGACGCGCCGACATGTAATTAGAAAAATATACATCCGTAAAATCGTAAAGAGAATAAGGAAATGGCGTGCCGACTTGCATTATAAAATGACGCGTTGACAATCGAATATTAAAAAGGTAAAGTTTATAAAATGGCACTGCTGGGCCAGGTGTTCCGTAATTCATTTAAATGCGATTGATAGTGTGGGCGTTTAAATGATTTGCGCTTAATTTGCATATTTGTTGATTGTTTGATTGATTGATGGAGTTTTGTTGTTTTTAAAAATGGTATGTAAGTACGTAAGATAGATAGATATATGATTGATTAAAGAGAAAAGGAGAGTGACTGAAAATAGATATTGCTGCTACGTACTTAATAAATGATTTTAAAGACTTTTGTTTCTAATTTTTAGGTAACAGTTTCAACGCAGATGTATTGAATTCAAAACATATGAGTCCATCTCGAGACGCGGATGTCTTAAATTCAAGCCATGCGCTAGTATAAGTTTTACTGGTTTTTGGAGGGAGTTAGGTGTCTGAATATCTACTAGTCAGTATTTCACGAGCTGTTACAACATATAAATTGTTAAAAAACAGATTTCGTTCCGGAGAAACTCATTTTGGACTTGTCACAATTTTTAGTAGTGCTTACCAAGTAATATTTTTTCATTTGTCACATTGTGGTATATAAGAACGTTCCTATTTATATATTTCATATCATGTTACTAAAGAGCTATATTCTTTATAACCAAATTAGTGGACAAAGAAACATAGTACGATTACAGACATGATTTCTTGAAATCATTGTTAGAAACTGAATATGATGGAACATCTATTACTTCACCCTGTAACGTGTCCCTGCTGGTTGCGCCAAATTGTAACGAGTCAAGTTGAGGCTTGAACAATGTTACTAATGCCGCGAGTTAGCTTTTAAGTAGGAATGTGGTACCAGAACTGTACTTGGATCCTTCTGAAACTATTTATCTAAAACTTACTTTGATTATGTACAATATTTACAAACTTTCTTCCCAGTGTGAATTTTAGTACACTTTTACTTAAGCTTGTTAACCACTTTTATTTTATACGCACTGTACATGTAATGCAGTCATGACTTGTTGTAATTTAGCTTAAACAACACCTTTATTTTAAGTTAGTTGTTGTTAACTATTAATGAACAATATTTGTGGTTCGTTATTGCTATTAAAATAGGTGTACACCTTTCAAAAATGTTACTTTATTCGTAAACATTCCGCTACACTGGAAAGGTTCTTTACTTTTGTTTATTCAGACTGTTTGAATTTATTTTTAATTACAAATATTTGAATGTTAATTATTTTGAACTGTATGCACACTTTGAGTTTTATAAACCATTATTTTGCAACTATTTACACTTTCAGTGATTATATTATAGGTATTAATAATATAATCCTTTATGTGTTCTAATTTTTGTGTATTTTAGAACTAACACAATTTAACAAAAAAGTATTTATTCAAACAATAAATTATATTATACAAGTTTCTTTGAATTATTTCAGGTATTAACCTTTAAATTAGTTGACGGCCGTTTTATTTATGATCGTTAAATGTAGATGACGTAACAATGCCCTTTATGATCGATATTTTCTGCCAATTCAATCGATTATAATATTTACGGAGTTCGAAATAGTCCGTGTTAATTGTGTTGCACAGTTAGGTGTAGTAGTTTTAATGTGTTTGGCGAGGGTGAAAATTAATGTAGATAATTCTCATTTAATGTGTAATTGTTCATAATTAAACTGGATTTGAATAGGGAAGGTTAGTCGACATGAGATCTCAGCATGCAGTATCAACCGTGGCGAACTTACTCAGTTTCAGAATGGGTACCTGCGTCTAACTTTTAGAAAGGTGAGAGTTTATCGTTATTAACAATCCCTAATTAAATGAGAATAGTAGTTTGTCATATTTGTTAATTGAATTCGAAACTGTATAACGCAGGTTAACGGCCCTAGAAATCAGTACCTTTAAATGCCGTTATATCGCTCTGATCCTTAAACACTGGATCACTACGATCTGTAGCAAATGTTCTGTTTCCTTGTTTTAAATTTCAATTTTATGTAATGTGAACGGAATTTTACAATAATTTACAGGATTCACATTACCACTCTTATATGGGGTAGATTTAATCTATGTTCGTCGGTTTGAAATGGTTTTTAGCGGCTATGGCGGCCTCCAAGATATTGTAACTTAGGTCCCTTTAGCTTGCTGCGGTGGGTCGGTTCTAGTATCCCGCTGTAAACGTGTGTGTTATTCCTGTAGAGCATACGTTTATTCAAGATGTGCCGAGACGAAACGATGAATTCAACCACTTTAACCCATAGTACATCCCAGAAGTTCTATGTAATGCTTGTAAAGCCAACTCCGTAGTAATTACTACAGCAACGGTCGTAACGACGTCGGCACAGGCCGTAACAACAGCAAGAGCAAAAATTACAGTGACGAAAGTAGCAACCACAGCGACGTTTATAACTACTACGACGCAAGTAGCAACAACAACGCCGCGAGTAATAATGCAAACAACCACAACGACACAAGCAACAGACACTGCAACACTTGCGGGAAATGACGCCAGAATTGTAATCGCAACCACCCTATATTACTATTCGTCAGACGAAGATGGCTCCATGATGGAAGTCGAAGAAGATTTCTCCCTTCATAAAGAGAAGAAGCGAAAACCGGCCAGGCAGGTCAAACCGGGGACCGCTGCGAAAATAACCACGGCCAACTGTTAGTGAACACCGAAAAAGCGCCTACAAATGAAATAAGGGTGCAAATATCAACAATTGTACTCTGAAAGAAGACTTCCAGTGCCAAAAAGGTGGCACTAGGCATCAAGATGCAACCATCTTCAGAAAAAGACTACAGGAAGGTCACAAAATACCTACATGGTAGGTACCTACCTCTCCACACGTTCTTATTAAACAAAGAAAAACCACTAAGGGTGGTCAACCGCGGCCTCCCTACAGAAATCGCCAAGGATGAAATTAAAGAAAACTTAATTAGGCAATGGCTTCCGGTGATATCCATCAGGAGGATGCACGTCGGACCAGAAAAGATCCTAGTGCCACTGAATTATGTGGAAATAGGAAAATCCCCTGAAGGAAAGGCCATATATGACCTTAAAGCCATACTAGGGCTGAATATCAACATCGTGTCTTCAAGTGTTACACAACGGCGGTGTAACGCGGCACCGATGTGCGTTAAGTGCGGTGAAGATGGGCGAGTGGGCAAAATGCCCCGAAGACCCGCCAATATGTGCCAGCTTCGGCGGAGGGCACACCGCCAGTTTTAACGGATGCCGTAGATGTCGAAAGCCTCCGGCAAGCTCAGAGTTTCCAGCAGTGAGACCTGCAGCACGAACTGCAGAGCAACATTCACGAGGGGGCGTGTCATACCCTTCCGCCGTGAAGGATGAGGAGCCCCTAGTAAACAAGAATGTATTCACAATGATAAAGTTCTTGTATCCTATTCTAACTTAGGCTTATCGTAAGTTAACTCAGTGCTAAACAATAAGATCGCATTGATCGTGTTAGTGTCCCAACTTAACTCAGTGTTAAACATTTAGATCACAGTTATCGTGTTAGTCATATTCTTTATTACAGCATCCGTTAGCCATTAGTACTTTAACAACGTAGGAGTATATAATAGTCATAAGAGGTGCGCGACTGAAACAAACGAGGTATAGTCAAGCTCCCCTCTGGACAAAAATAAGCTTGCTGTATCAATAGTGACAAGAGCTCTCCTAGAACGAAGTAGAAGGGACGAGGCCGCGTAGCACTCGTGTGTGGTTTCAAGGACAATCCCACGTAACAAATACAAAAAGAACTTTTCCGATGAAAGTAAGAAGATAAAATGTGCATCTAGCTTCCGCTAGGTGTACACATGTTTGTCGGTAGCTCTTGTATATTCTTCAGATACTGTAACTTAGGCCCCTTCAGCTTGCTGCGGTGGGTCGGTTGCAGTATCAAATCAACTAGTAGTGCGAATAGGAGAATGTTTTTCCGAAATGTCCACAGCTAGTGAAATGCGGGACGACGCCACCCGCGACGCACTTGTCGGCTACATCGAGTGGATCAACGACATCCGACCAAATAAACCAACCCGACCTTCCAACGAAGTTCTGCGTGATCTGCCGGACCATATAATTAAAATTGCCCAAAACCATCCGGAAGTAGCCGGCAATTAAGCCGAGAGACTGCTAACAGAATACGCAAGAGACAGCGTGGTGCCAGCCACAGGAAGCCATTAAACTGCTAAACGACGAAATGAATTATTCATCCGACGACAACGAAGACAGCGGCTTCTAAAAGGTCAAGTCTAGTAAGTGAAAATCCGCCATGGGAAGGAACTAAGGTGAATCTTCCACAAAAATTGCCATAAGCTACCGCTTCGAAGCCCTGTTGGATACCGAACAGGAACAAACGATCGAAAAACCAACCACTATCAGGACGAGCACTAATAGGAAGATAAATTGCATCCCCCCAATAATGCTAAGAAAGAAAAACGAATAGTCGAGCATCGTCAGGATGCTCAATAAAAAGAGAGTAAAACCCTGAGTAGCCGTCAACATTGCCATGGAAATCCGTACCCAGCCGGCAACTCCAGAAGACTTCCGGCAAATAGTGTAAATCTCCGATGATAGGCAGCTGCCCTATCATACGTACTTACTACGCCAAGAAAAGCTGCTCAGGGTAGTAGTTAGTGGGCTTTCTGGCTCAATTACAGATCAGAACATCAAGGACGAGCTTGTGAGTAAGGGTTTGCCAGTCCTGTCGGTGAAGAGGAAGCGGAATGGGAGAACAAAGGCGACCATTCCATTGAACTTCATCGAACTTACAAAATCTCATGCAGGGAAGGAAATCTTTAACCTGACGGAGATAATTCACTTATCGATCAGGGTAGAAGTACCCAGAAAGGGACAAGGAGGCATCATATATTATCACCGATGCCAGCAATTTGGGCATTCCCAAAGATGATGCAAAGCCGGCTCAAAACGTGTCAAGTGCGCGGATGGGCACCAAACAATTGAGAGCACAAAAGTGCGTGAACTGTGGCGGCGGCCATACCGCAAACTACCGGGCGTCCCCAAAGTACCCACTTTACAGAGTGCAAACCAATACCACACCAGCAGCCAGACCAACAGCTGCAAATAACAAGACCTCCGGCAGCTTTCCATACGCGCAAGCAGTGAAAGGTCCAGCCACACCCACACGAGAAGAACTCAAGAGTGCCATGCATCACACCTTCGACATGGTAAAAATCACAAAGGCTGCTGCCATTATACTAGAAGCAGCAAAAGACGCCTCCGCCTTTGACGAGAGCATTACAAAAATCATAGCCCGTCTTCCGGACATCCTCGCAGTATTCGAAGTTGAGCCAAGAACGCCACGCCCTCCAAAGATGACGCTGAAACGGCAGCAATCATAAAACTCTAATGAAGATAATCTGTCAGAGGTAAGGGAATAATTAATCCTGGTACTCATATCCCATTAAAAAACGAAATAGAAGTTAAATAAAATGGGTATCAACTATATTTAGTTAATTATTGAAAAGTTGAAATTGGTATATGTATGCTTGTATGTAAATATTTTATTAGTGAAATCAAGTTTTACATGTAATAGAAGAGAATAAATATAAAAAATCTAATGTGAGACAACACACGACTTTTTTTTACGTACATTGATATATAAATATGTAAATGTTCACAAATAATCAAAATATTATTTATGTTTATTTTGGTAACGATAACTGTAACGGCCACCCATCCAAGTTACTGAACACGTAAAACCCTGTTTAACTCCAGAGATTATCTCTGATAACTCGCTTCAATGCATTTGTTCCAGCAAAACCTCTAAGTTTACGTAAAAGGATGTCAAGGACATAAGAACCGTAGAAAGTTTCAAAAAATTGTTAAAAATGTTTTGGCGAAAATTGCAAAAAACTTAAAAATCGCAAGAACAAAGTGGAATTTACGGTCATTTGGTTTTTACTAAATTCTTGCTGTCTCATCTACAGAAAATATAAAACGTAAATACAGTTTTGATTTTCATATAATGATTACTTTTTGAGAACATTGTTCACAACTAATACTCCAAGTACTTCCGGTTACTCTATCTTCAAAAATTTATTAGAGAAACTCCTTGGTTAATATAAAACTAAATTAAGTAGCTAAGAAATATTAAGTTTTAAAAAATCGTTGTAGCCGATTTCAAGAAAACCGTGAAAATGAAGAATTCGGAAAATATCTAAAAATGACAGAAATAAAGTGGTACTTCCGGTAATTCGATTTTATTCAGATTTTTGATTTTACAGAAAAAGGGTATTATGACCCCAAATATAAATTTTCATTTAGTTAGGGCTTTTAGTGTCATAGTTATTGTATTCAAAGTTAACAGTGAGAGTACTCCCAGTTAACCGATTTACAGAAAATTTTCTAAGTAATCGCCTAGATTATATGAAAGGTTTTTAAATGCTTAAGAAATACGATAGATTTTAAAAAATCTGTTGCGGTCGCGTGCCACAATAGATAGAAGCTCAAATATAAAATTTGATCTACTAGGACCCATGTGACGTTACAGCTTTCTTTGATCACGTCGCGGGGAAAAATATTTGTATTTTGATTTTACAGGCATGAGTAGTGAGGCCGGTCTCTGTCTTTACAGCACTTTTCTTTGAAGGAGGGCGTTGTTGTTCATACCTAGCTAAATTGGTTGACAAATAACAAGGCAATAAACCTTCATAGATTATATATTACAAATAAAAATAATTGGATGATTAATTACAAATAAATATTATGTACAAAATGAGTATGAAAGGGTCAAAATAGTTATATACAAAATACTACTACTACTACTACTACTACTACCCATCACGCCATTCCCATAACGGGGTAGGCAAAATCACTAATAAACCTCCACCTTCACAACCACTGCATGCACACATACACTAACCCCTCTCACTACCACCGCCCTTCACCTAAACTCCCAGCACTCTACAGTAT
>JAHWXV010065421.1:0-29301 GCA_024586415.1 Phrixothrix hirtus | reverse complement strand
TATATATATATATATATATATATATATATATATATATATATATATATATATATATATATACACGTAAATTAAAAGAAAACCCAATTGGTTAACTACCAGTACCATTTTCATGTCAAAATTAGAAACGTAAATTTTTTAATTTTACAAAACCATTTTTAAAAACATTTATTACTATTCAAAAATCCCAGTTCACATTTTGGAAAATATAGGGGCTTTTTCTTAAAAAAAATACATCAGCTTTCCCATGAGAATGTTTATTCTTCTAAAAATAAATGTTAACCACCGATCCCCTTCCCCCTGAAATTTCAAGTAAATAACTTCCATTAACAGGCAATAGAGTCTCGAGCATTGTAAAAAGATTGTGTTTTAAGGGAATAATCGACGAGTTACCTTTCTGGTTATCTACGGGAAGCCGAATTATTGGAATCTCCTTCTACGATCGCTAAAGGCAGATTATGTTTGGGGTCCGTATCTATTACCTGTCAAATTTCTAAGTGAAGACTAGGCTTCGACGAGACAGTACAAGGTACGATAGGAAGCCGAAACCATAGGCCGCATTATTGCTTTGAAGTCGCAGACCACGGGCATTACGAGTAAGTGACATTCTTCGATCTTTCAATTCACTGAATTCTTCCGGGGAATCCGAAAACCAACCCCGTTTTTGTGTCCACTTAATAACGTCCGCTGGAAAAACCTACTTCAATCTAGTAACGGATAGAAAATTTTGTTCATGTTTGTGTCAAATTTAATTAATGAACAAAAATATATTTAGTTGAAGTATTTAAATTAATTTGAGGGCGCTACTAGACGGGACTGGTTCTTGTTATCATTAATTAAGAGTAAATTTAGGAATTTAGAAAGGGGTCTCCTGCTTTGCACATTGTTTTAGTTTTAGGTAAATAATGTCAAATATTCATTGATTGTCTGTACCATGTCATTTTTTTTATTATTATAAGTGAATTATTTAGTGCAGGATTACTTTACCGTTATAAACCTCCATGGACGTAGTAACTATAATTTTCTTATGGGGAAACATTAAACATAAGTAAGTAAAACATTTTAAAATTGTGTCTAACTGAACTGAATTTGAAGTACCTATCCAGTGACTTACGGTAAGTAATTAACTAGTAAGTATACCATGGTAAAATTATAACCTTTCTGTTTGAAATAGGATTCTTTAACGTCTCATTTCTGTAAAAGCTAACGGTTAAAATATTTAGGTAAAGTGGCACCCAAAAATCACGACTTTTTCCCGATTTTTGACACATGCGAATCATTCCTGATTGTAGTTTAATTAATCTCATCGTAATCGAAGGACCCCCATGCTCCACTGTAGAGGCCGGAGCTGCTAGCTAGTTCAGGGAAATCAGCATTTGAAATGACCTTTCGGGGCGCAAAGCGCGTTACATTTCGTTATACGTGTCTTGTGATTAAAACCGAATTGCAATTTTATTTCTGATCTAAGCACACATGACGACGCGGCAACTTTCAGAATAGATGAGAACATTTTTGGGTAAAATGTTTTAAATTGTATTTTTAATTCATTCGGTTTGCTTTGCCCAGTTATAGTGAAAGCAAAAATGTCTTTGCTGAATACGTGGATGTTAAAAATTAAAATGGGATGAAAACTTAAATACTTAGATTTTATATTAATGGACTGAATATCTTTGTAATATTGCATAACTTCTAAGTATCAAAAATTCCTAGACGTTTACTTTTTGTAGGGCACAGCGAATAATGTTAGATTTGCTGTCAAATAGAACGAAATCTTTTAGAACATTTTCTAAAACTGGAACCGATTTCGGAAGTACATTTTTTATTAAATATTCTAATATGGGAAAGGATCCTTTAGAAGAGTGTTACATAGGTATATTTATCTACATGGTTACCAGAGCTGTTCACATAACGCTAGCTTCCAATGCAACTGCAGAATCCTTCCTTTTAGCTTTAACGAGGTTTATCTCACGAACAGGAAATCCATCTACTATCTTCAGTGATAACGCAATATATATTGTATGAGCTAAATATCCATTAAAAATGTTGTCTGACTTTTTAAAGAAGTTGACAGCTAATACCATAGAAAATTTCCTAATCCCCAAAGAAATCGATTGGAAATTTATACCTCAAAAAAGTTCACATTGTAAAACAGCAGCTTTAAAAAGTATTAAACCACATTCATGTAAAATACCTGTACATGCAAAATTTATTACTGAAGAATCTAGTATAATTCTAATCCAAATTCAAGAAATTTTAAATGATCGACCTCTTTAACCACTATCATCATATCCAATTACGTCTATTGTTTAACCTTTAAGTATTTCTTAATTGGAGAAAGTTTAACTTACTTCCCTGAAAAAGAGATAACTCATTTCTGAGAATCTTGCAAAATGTACCCAACTGAAACAACAGTTTTGGAAAAGATGGAGCAAAGAATATTTAAACCAATTACAACAGAGATCTAAACGACTAAACCGCAATTACACCTAAATAATTAATAAAATTGTGTCACTTAAGAAAGAAAAGACACACTCAAGAGATAATGGTTGCTTCGTTAGGCCACAAAATTCGACTTGCTAGGTTTAAAACTCAAAACGGAATTTTTACTATAAATATCACGAAACTGTGTCATCTTCTTATTAAATGCAACGAATCAACTTCAATTTGCAAAACTTAAAATAATAGATTGTAAGCATCGTTATTAGCATTCATTGGCATTATCCATTACTTTTACCACTAATGGCAAACATTTAGCTTCAATTCATTATCTAGTTCATGTTTTTCTTATTGCTAGTTGTGACAAAGCCGATTTCATTGAAAACAATGGTAACGCAAAAGGAGGTAAAAAATTTTATTATTACATTAGGCAGAATTTCTCAGACAAATCTTTATATTATATTAAAACTTGATTATTCGCTGAATTTTCTGTATTGATCACCTATTTTTTAACTTTCTATATTTTAGAAGCATACCAAAATATTTGTAATATTATTATTTAATCTGTAAAAATACTGCAGTCCTTTGAAGACATTTATTCTATTTACCAGGCGTTGAGGAAATGGATATTAAATTCTAAAAGCATTTAAAGAAGGTTAGATTTATTGTACCTAATAACTAAATATTGCTGACCCAAATTTTAGGCGTTTAGTCAATCTAAAGGTTTTGCTTAGAATAATAATTGCACCGCTTATTTCGGTATTGAAAGATTAGCTTTTGGTTATGTATCCACTGCTGACACTTGACTATTTTAACCTTTGATATGCGAAGATTGACGAGAAATACGTTAAATTTTAAATAAACATTTACTAAATGCTTTAAATCTATAGACGTAGCACATAATAACTTTATATACATAACAATATTTGCAGCAAATTTAATTTAATCTTTTATATTAAATATTGAAAAAACAAATAATAAAAGTATTCAGAAAACAGCTATTCACTGCGTAACAAAGTTTGGGCCAGCAATATTTAATCATAAAATTATTTAGTGAGCAGTACGCGCTAGGCCTAATAATAAACTCAATACTTCTGTAACTGAACTAATAAAAAGTTTTGTAATAAACCAACTTATTATCAAAACTTTCATAGTTATCTTTTCTCTATTGTAATAATTTTATCCCCGGGCTTACAAAAAATTCTGTATTTGTCTCATTTAACAGTCTTGGCCACTAGTCCCTTTATATGCTAATGGATACAAAAAGTAGCAATAACTAGGACTGGCTCTGAATTGTAATTGACTGTGAATTTGCAAAGTTCTTGTATTGATTTAAAATATTCATAGAAATGAACGCCAAAGTAATATTTTCTATACATATCTTACAAATCAAACACCTTACCGCATGGAAAAATGTAATGTAGATTGGTAATCATTGGGTTTCTTTTGCATAATTGAATAATTATCCAAATTAAAGTAATTTATAAATTGTGTGTGGCAGTAGTATAGAGAATCCGTTGTTGCATAATTAATTAACATAATACATGCATATAGTTTTAGTCAGAAATTTATATGTAGTAGCTCGTATTTCATATTTAGAATTCATTAAACAGAAAACGGACAACACTTAGAAAATAATTATTCTACAGTGTTCCAAAAACTCCAACAAGTTTTACGACTTATTTTAGAGATGAAAATGAACTATAGATAAATACGAACAGTTTTCGAGTTTTTAATTTCAAATTTTTAAATTACGCGATGAAAGATTTACCTGGGAACTGATAAAATATTAATTAATTATCTGAACGATAAAGGCGAAAAAAGTAACAATCCGTTAATTGCACTATGTCCAAAGTTTTGTTTATATAAATTATAAACATAATAAAATTGACGAACGTATCATTCAACAACCATCACTTATAGAAAAGTGTTTATAATGACATAATATGGTATATGGTAATTCGTTTACTATATTTAAGTGACAAAATGTAACATTATATACAATTATTTATATATGGGATTTAGTTTTCCTAGGCTGAAGGGTATGTACGAGGGCGGTCTGATAAATGGCCGGTTTGAACATGAGAACACAACTTTTTCTGCCACATTTCATTTTATTTCTCGACATAGTCTCCTTTTAGCTTTATACAATTAGTCTAACGTTTTTTCAATTTCATTAGGCCATCCTTGTAGTGCGATTTATCAAGTCCTCAAAAATATGTACCAGCTTCCCATTCCACTTCCTCATTTGTATCAATCTCCTTCCACTAAGCCACTTTCTCAGATTTGGGAACAGGAAGTAGTCACAGGGAGCTAGATGAGCAGAATGTGGTGGATTCGGAAGCAATTCGTAACGTAGTTCATCCAATTTTTGTTGAGGTTTCCAACTTGAACTTATGCGTTGTCATGATAAAAAAGCACTTTCTTTTTTGCCAAATTTGGTCGTTTTTTCTTTATTTCAACGTGTAATCGGTCCTGTAATGCCACATAATAATCTCTTATAATTTTTTTTTTCGTTTTAAGATAATCAATAAGTATTACACATTGTACATGCCAAAAAACGGTCGCCAAAACCTTATCAGCTGATGCAGCCACTTTTGTTTTCTTCAGTGCACTTGAACCAGCTTCAAACCATTGCTTTGGTTGTTGTTTTGTTTCAAGTGTGTAGTGATGGATCCATGTTTCATTTACTGTTATGAATCTACGCCAAAAATGATCTACATTACGTTGAAACATCGCCAAATATTGCTTTGAAATGACAACATGATTGCGTTTTTGTCCAATTGTCAACAAACATGGCACCCATCTTGCTGACAGCGTTTTCATATGTAAATGTTACCCACGCATTCTTTTGAGATGTTTATGGTGTCAGCTAACTCACGCACTTTCACATCTAGACCTTCCAAAACGATATCATGGATTCTATCGATTATTTCTTTAGTGGTCACTTCAATTGGTCGACCTAACCGATGTTCATAAAATGTGATTGTACGGCCACGTTTAAATTCTGCAAACCAATAAATCACAATTGAATTCGCTGGAGCAGATGTACCATAATATTCATCAAGCTCTTCCTTTGTTTCTTTCGCGGTTTTTCCACCCAAAAAATTATGCCTAAATCAATGCACTAATTTTGTTTTATCCATTATTTTAACATAATCACAAATTGTTCGCTTTTTGTGGCTGTCAAACGTGAACTAAATGACATATAGCGCTAAAATTTTACAGGCAACCTAATAACCTATTATGTTTCACAGAAATGATATACATTCGGTAATCACTGGGGCCATCTCTTGAAAACCGGCTAGTTATCAGACCGCCATCGTATGTACACATTTTAATAAATCCTGTAAACATATGCAAATATATTTCTAGTAGTTGTATAAACAAGTGCCACTATGCTGTAGCCAATATAAAACATGACGTTGGTTAAGACTTAGCCTTCTTAACCCCTTGCCTTATGATTTAGGTTTTAACAGCGTTGTCCCAAATCGTAAACAAAACTGCCGATCCTATGAGCCATTCCACAGCTCGACAAATCTCCCTTAAGTTGTACCAATCGCACACGACTTACTTGAGTTATCGTACCTGTTAGAAAAACATAATTCGGGAAAAGTTAGTTAATAAATAACAAAAATAGAAAAGAAAAATTAAAAACAAACAAATGATTAAAACTTAATGATATAAGGTGTTTCAGATAAGATGGAATTTCTTTTAAGAGATGAAATTAGACCCTATAGACACCACAGAAAGCGTAAAATTAATATCAATACGAATACATAAAAGGCTTTTCTTCTAATTATGTACAACTAGCCGCCTATGGTTGCATTCAGACTAAAACTGTTAAACCGTTCATAAAATTATAACTAACCTACACTTTTACAGCTGTAGTAGGCACATTTCGATTTTTTTACTATACTAAATAACAATTGAAAGAATTTAGCAACAATGTATACAATTTTTTAAGTATTTTGAAGAAGTTATTTATTAATTACTTGTTGATAAAAAATTGTTTTCTTATGTTATCATAAAATACGTCAATCGAGATGAAAATTAAACTATTCGTTTATTTTTGGATATTACCAAACCTACCGTTAAAATAACTTGCACAATTTTGTTAGCATAAAATCACCAATCAATTAAACACAGAGTATATGGGCACGATTTGCGAACACGTGTAGTAACTCATCTAAATTTGCATAATTTTGTTCTCACTATATCGGTCACTGACATTTAAAAACGTGTATCATATTACATACAGTCTTGTTTTTATGCGTCTGTTTCAAAAGTTAAAATAAACACGTACAATTCTGCTCTACTACGGAAATGTTTATTTAGTAAAAACACTTACTCTGTGACATTTGTCATATTTGAAAGCATGTGGTGTTTACATTTGGCTCGGCCGACGAACCACGGGCCAGGCCCGTGATAGTCAGTTTTGGCCCGACCGATGTACCACTGGACAGGCTCGCGATAATCGGTTTTGGCTCGAAAACCTGACCACGAGCCTCACACATGGTTGTAGGCCAAAGGGTTAAAAATATTATGCAGCAGTTATCGTCTTCTTATATTCAAGTTTAAGACTCATCGTTCCTTCTATGTGGATAGAAAATATTGAATGCTAAAAGATAGAGTTGCAGTGATGCGCACCTTTAGTAAGCAAATTTTCAATTCTTTTGGCTAGGTATATAAAATTTATAAACACCAACACAAAATTAGTGTGTTAATAGGTGAGCCATATATCGCTTGTATTACATCAACATGTTCGCCTCAATTTACTCAATATTAATCTTCAATGTCCCCATAAAAATAGTCAGTCCACACTTTGAGTTCCACTTGAATTCAAACAATTTGGAATTAGATTACATATGAGAATTACATTTCCCTATATCGCTTCAGACTTTGAAACAGAATTAATTTAAAATGCGTATAAAATATGTTAATATGTACAATAAATTATAATTTAAATCGTTTTTCTCCTCAAATTGCTTTTGTATTGGCCTACTGTCTGATACTGTTGATGAATATTTAGATAAATTAGTATAAGTTCATCAACAATGCTAAGATTCAGAAGGAATTAAAAATATTGCGAAAAATAAATACAATTTTAAATCTTTGCCTTCCAAAATTTCATAATGTAGGTAAAATTTTAATATTACAATAATAAACATTTAAAACCTCAAAAAAGTCCCAACAAGCATGCCAGGAAGTTGTCGTAATACAATTTCAATGATAAACGTACCACTTACAAAGAAAAGATTTACCTAAGCAGTAACATTCCCCAAAGACGCATTTTTGGCGATTATACGTAATTGTATTTTTCTAGAAAATAAGATTGTTATAAATAAAGGAAATTACAGTAAATTACAGTAAATGTGGGGAACGGGAGATTTAGTTCTAATAAATTTTAGATATTTCTAATTAATTTAAAAGCAACTAAATTGAAATACAGTTGACTTACTATAATTCTACCGAAGTAAACACAAAGTATATAGTCTCTAACCCAAAGATAACTAACGTTCTTTAAGTGCTAAAGTCTTTAGGTATCAACATACCGACGCGGTAGTACCAAGTACCTAAGAGTGAGCTTATTAGGCTTCATGTTAAATTAAAGCGTTGTGACTTCAAAAGTGGTCGAAGCTTGCTAACAGGTAATCAGTAAGACATCTTCGCGCGATTACTAAATTAACTCGAGACCAAGCGTGGCACAGATAAATAACTTTGCATTTGTAAAAATGTTAAACTAGGAGTAAACCTTCGGTTAATTAATTGCACAGTAATTAACGCGGCCAACTTTAGCTCTGAGTTCTGATTTACAGAAAATTGCCAAAGTATTTTTCTAGAATATAGTAGATGTCCCTGAAATGCGAGTGAGATATTATGATTAAAAAGACACTAAAGCAAAACTTAACTTTATAATTCATCAAAAATGGCATAAGAAACCAACAAAGGTATTGAATCCTTTATCAGGATACCACATTAATTCGTTGTCAGAGGCGAAGTATCAAAATAAAGTGAACTACGGTCACCAACTAGTAAGACGAGAAGACATCATGTCTCATTTACCAGGTTGTAACGGAAGACGCCAGAACGTTATAGACTCAAAGTTGCCTCTTGTTTACTTGTCGGTGATGATATTGCTATGTTTATAACGTCCATTATAGTACTGAAATTTTGTAAAAAATGTCATTCAAGAGTAACCACCCACATCTAAATAAAACAACTTCTAGAAATATTCTTAAGACCTAGGGTGCTACACGAACATAAAGAGGAATAAAGGCAGACAAATTTTCTTCAATATAGCTGAGAAATGCCAGCAGATCTTCATATATAGTTAATACGTTACACTTAATGAGCAATTAGTTTCATTTAGAGAACGCTGCAGCTTTTCGAAGAAATTTCATTCAAATCCAATAAATATTTGTTAAACCTTTCAGACAGATTAGTACTACACATTTTTATGAGATAGACATGGAAATATATGATGCAATACAAACATAAAGTATTTTCAAGTAGAACAATAAGCAAGGCATTATTACTAAAACCAGTAAGTTGCTCCAATTTTTGGGAAGCGAAGAAACGTAATCGTCGGATTTTAATAGAGTTCTTGACACAATTGAAAGAAATAAAAGAATCTTGTGTGATAAAAGAAACCGATAGATTCATGTCAAACAGGATCATTTTTGTAAGACACGTAGTAAGTTTAAAAAAATCGTTGTAACTGCTTTTGAGAAAATCGCAAAAATCTAAAAATCGTAAGAACAAATTGCCACTTCCGATCATTAGATTTTAAATAAATACTCATTTGGACGTGTTAGAAAAGTAATACAGTTAAATATAAAACTTCATTTTACTACGATGTTTATTTTTTGAATTATGTTACTAGTACTACTACCAATCATGCCATACCCTTAGCGGGGTAGACAAATACCAATATCAAGCCTCCACCTTCTCAACCACTGCATACACCCATACACCAATCGCTTCACACCTATATCGCTACCTACACCCTTCACCACAACTCCCAGCACTATACACTATCCACACCATCCTACTATTACCCACCAATCCTACTACTATATCTACTATCATCTATTCACTATTTTCCTCCATTCTTTTCTGTCCTTACACACTTCTTTTGCTTCCATTAAATTCATACCACGTTTTTGGCGAGCTCTTCTGCTCTTTATACTCTTTACTTTCCTTCCTTTTACAATTTCTTCAATCATATTCAGCCGTCTGTTTCTCGGTCTACCCCTACTTGGTTTTTCATACATATCTGCCTCATATATTCTCTTCGTTAATCATTCATTACTCATTCGATCCACATGTCCAAACCATTTTAACGCACTTCTTTCGTACAGTTCAGGCAGTGTCTCCTTCACCTGGCATGTACCTCTCACTCATTCATTCCATACTCTGTCACGTCTCTGAATTATATTGTTTGCAATTAATACCTCAAGTACTTACCATTACTTGATTTTCGGAAATTTATTAGAGATACCGCTTGGTTCCTATGACATGGTATTAAACATCTAGGAAACGTACTGAGTTAAAAACCATTGTTAACACCGAATTCAAGAAAATCGCGAAAAACTAAAAATTCGGAAAACATCCAAAAACGACGGATATAAAGTGGTACTTCCGGTTATTTGATTTTAATCAAATTCATGATTTTGCATACAAAGGTAGCTGTAAACTCAAATGTAAATTTTTATTTAGCTAGGTCCCCTAGTTTCATAGCTGTTTTATTCACAGTAGACGGTATTGGTACTTCTGGTTACTAGCTTTACGAAAAATTTTCTGATATAACCGTATAGATTATATGATAAGAATTAAGTGCCTAAGACATACAGTAAGGTTTAAATAAATTACTCCAATAGATTTCGCCAAAATCTCGAAAAAGCAAAGACACATAAATAAAGTAGCACTTGCGGTTTTAATAAAATAGCTGAATTCGCGGCTTCAGATTACTGTACATCTAAATATAGATTTGTTTACCTACGAAATTTTGTTTCCGAGATAATCTGTTCCCACACTCACCCACGCACCCACGCACGCACGAGGCACGCATGCCCGCATGCACTCAGGTGCGTACGCACGCACGCACGTACTCACGTACGGACGCACTAATGCACGTTCGTAGGCACGCACATACGCACGCACGCACGCACGCACGGACGCACTCACGTACGCACACACGCACGCACGCACTGATGCACTCACGAACGCACCCACACACACACATACACTGAGACACACACAGAGACAAATTTCTAAAAACATGATTTTACGGGCACGGGGCATCAGTAAACGTGCATTTCTACTAAATTTTCAACATCTAAAATTATGGACGAAAACAGGACCTTCTGCTTTAGTTGTATTTCATACACGATAATAGAGGCAGAGATCAGTAAAGGGTACAACTTTTAACTTGCTTAAAATAACCGCACTACTATACTATGTACCAAGGAAAACCTAACCAGTGTTACCACTATCTATGGTACCTAACCACCCCATTTTTGTTTTAAAATCTGAAGATAATAGGGGCAGAGGGCAGTAAAGGGTACAACATTTGACTTTCTTAAAACAACTGCACTACTATACTATGCACCAAGGAAAGGGTAACCAGTGTTGCCACTATCTATGGTACCTAACCACACTATTGTCGTTTTAAGATCTGAAGATGAAGTCAAGTCATCAAAAGTAACCCTCTACAACCTGAAATTGATATGAATGGCAAATTATCTTCAACTTGTATTACTATGAATAGTACATATAGTCAATACTTCTATTTTGAATAATTAATGGCACTAACATATTTTGCAAATTTTGACCTAGAACACGACAACGCCATATTAAATGAAAAGATTTTATGAGACTAGCTTTCCCAAATGTATTTATCAGTATCTAGGGAAGTATATAAGTATGGGGTAACTGAGTGCTGGGCCAAGCACAGTTAAGTCAAGGATGAGGTGTTATTTATGCCTTAAAAGAGTTAACATCAGACGTCACTGACAGTTTTCAATAAAGATAGTAAAAAGCAATGCCAGTTTGGTTCAAATAGGTATTGTCTGGTATTTTGACCAAATGTTTGCAAATAAAAATTAGGCTGTTTTTCTTGAGACAACTTTCAAAACTTTTATTGTGCGTTCTGCAGTACTGCAGAACATTGAAGTTTAACTAACAAAATAACGAAACCAGTTCACTTTAGGGAAAGTGTGCTATTTTTGCAAATTCCCTCGTAGGCAAGTTTATCTGAACCGCGAAAACTAGTTTAGTAAATGTGTATCAAATTTAGCAATAACATTTATTATGGGTTACGTTGCCTACCTTCTCTATATCTAATTACTAACTTACGTTAATAGCTTCTGGTGAACTTTTCAGTTTTGACGTAGGTGTATGAGTTGTAAGTTAGTTTGTTTTGAAATTATTATTGATGTATAAATGTAAATTACTATAATATGTAAAGTTTAATTCCATCCTTTGTACACACAGTTGAGAATTATAAATAAAATAAGTTGAAAGTCTGTATTCTGAGTAAAAAGGTACGGGTAACGATAGTACATATCCGTTTCTCGTCTTCATTGTTATATATTGCTATATGTTTAATTTTTTGCACAACTACAGATTAAATCAAAACTCGTTTCAATATTTTATTAAAAACTTCTTAAATTTATTTATAAAGTTATAAAAATTATATTACTTTTGAAATCATCATGGAAACTATAACATTCTCAAATTCATACTAACTTAAGGAACCATTTATTACAACAATTAGATTTAATTAATATTTGCACCAACAAAGATTTTATAAAGCTGATGATGGGATGCATCCAACTTCCCGAAACATATCGTTAACTAACAAATAAATATATCATTACTCACATCTTTTTATTGAGAATTAAATAGCTTTGAGAAAAATGTTTTCAACTATTTTATAAATTAGTCTTTGAATTTGTATTTAAAATACTACGCAACAAACATCTTTCGTCGGAACTGAAACATTAGAATAGTAAGGGTACTTTTATTCCTGTTTAGTTTGTAATGCAGGTATTTTTACATATGTACATATTTATTATTGTAATGTAGGTACTATTCATAATTATTTCAAATATAATTTATTGCGGAAGCATGTAGAATAAGAATCAGCAGCCTTTCTACTATAAATAAACATTTCTCACAGGCAACAAACAGCAATGACCTTCCACATTTAGCCGAGAACGTACAAACATCAAATCTTGTGACATGGATGAGCTTGTGAGAGATACTGCCTAGAGAAAAATTTATAAAATGCATTCAAAACGTATTATTATAATGTTGGCATATAAAATATGAATATTAAATCGTGTATTTTAGGACTTTACGTTATTGTAGATTTATTACAGCAAGGATTGTCAATTTTTGAAATTTTTACATTTAGTAAAATTAGTTTAAAAAGGTTTTTACCTATGATTGGGTTTCTTTTAAAGTAAACGATGGCAAATAGAGATTATTGAAACTATAATACATTGCTGCAAATCGTGTATGATTTTTAAAAACAAGTAAGACAAATTATATGGTTCCATATTCTAAGATGAAACTTGGACATTTATTAGGAGATCTACAAAACTCAGTTGACATAACGCCTCTAAAAAAACATAAAGAAACAACCTCTTGGAGAAGGAAAACCGTTAGTAAATTATAACATTTATGTTATTAATTTTAAATTCCATTAGCTGTCTCCTTAGGTTCATTGTGTTACATACAGGAAATAAAAATGGTTTTATTCAGAATACGTCTTTCATTTTAAACTAGTCCCATACTGCAGATTACCACGGCGATATGCGTATTCAATTGTTTAGAAAATGGTTTGAATATGATTTGATTCCTAATCTGAGAAAACCAAGTTTAATTATATTATATAATACCAGCTATTACTTAAAATTAATAGAAAAGGTTCCCAGTATGTCATCAACCAAAGAAAAATTATTAAATTATTTATTAATATATAATATTGCTTGTAATTCTGAAATGTTAAAAAGAGAACTTGTACAATTAATTAAAGAAAGTTTCAAACCATCGTTATATGAAATCGATGAAGTGGCAGCAATGCATGGTTATTCAGTGTTAAAATTACCACCATATCATTGTCAGTTTAATCCCATTGAATTAGTATGAGGATATTTTTAAGGAGTATTATAATAAACATATTGGAAGAAACAATACACAGTACAGTGATGAAAATATCAAGTTAATATGGACAAAATCATTACAAAAGGTAAATGAAAATTATTGGCCAAAAGGTACTGAACATGCAGAGAAAAATATGTTCGTTTTCGTTATTTATACAAACTCAATGACTAAATGAGATGTATATAAATTCAAATTAACAAATGTAATACTTCCTACCTTAATCAGCTGCACCGGGCGAATCTTAGGGTTGATAAGGAAAGGAAAGAACTGGATAAAGATTAAGGTATGACTATTCCCTTGAGAGCCCACAAAAATTAAAATTATTATATCTTCAGTGCTAGTAGATAGCGTTCTAAACACTCCGTAGTTGTATTAGAACTATCTTTAATATTGTATAATTTGAAGATCAAAAAGAAAAGCCGGTGCGGCATAAACATCCTGAGTGATGAAATACAGAAAATCAGTTTGATATGGTGCAGCAGCAGTGATGAAAATACTGCATCTGATTACTAAATAATAGAAGTTCATACAATTACTTTCTATTTATAAAATAATCTAATATTTTAATATAACAATTTAGTACAATGCACGTTAGTTGCATTACATATCGTATATGTTACATATTAATAATTTGAAATTGAATAACTTTATTATATTACATGTAAAGTATGTAGGTCGCGAATTAGTGGAAGTTAAATTTTTGACTTTTTACTAAGTGTTGCATCAAACTTTCTTTAAATTTTCGTAATCTAGAGTATTGTTAGTACTTCGACAATAAAAATATTTTACAAAAAATCTGTTTGATGGTGTTTAACTAATTTAAAGTATTAGTTATTTAATGCTTCTCTGACTATTGTATCCTAATTTCTCAGAATGGCCATCTAATCTTAGATCTAGATTTAAACTTCCTGATACAAATAAAAGGAATCTACGTTTATGCGAGTGCACTAAACAATATTGCTTCTACTCTGAAAGTTTATACTGTACAGCAGTTATACAAATCTAGAACAAATTTTGTAAATAATGAACAATTTTAGTATACAACTACTTATATTTTAAATGAACATATTTTCTGTTTTAGATAGATCTCAAATGCAATAAAACGTAATAAGTAATCGTTAAAACACAAAACGAAAGCAATAGTGTATAAATACACCTTAACGTAATCTGAAATTATATTCAAGTAAACGAAAGGCAAATTTGACAGTTATTAATATCAAAATACGCTTTTGAAGAATGAGTCATATCCAAGATTATGTAGCCCCGACCATACCTACAATCTAAATTGTAACTAAATTAATGAAGCGAAATAAGCAATTAAATTACTTCTAGTTTTGTCAGAATTGGGAATCGAATATTTTAATTTTAAACTCGCAAGAGAAATAAAATAAATAGCTATTGTTGAAATGAAGTATGTTGCCGGACACAATAAATATAAATGGAAATGTGGAATAATTGGAAACGCTGCAGAAGATGCAGGATAGAATGGATTCGAATCAAAGAATACTAAATCAAAATTGCACGGTTTGTCAGATTAGCGTATCCGACAGGTCCAGAGAGTTTCATTAAGTTGCTTGGAGCAATAAACGTGTGTGTTATTTTTGAGATTCAAGATCATAGCCTGCACTAATATTAGCCCGCCCGAAGTACGTTGATAGTATATTGGCGCATACATTAGAATTCTAAGCGACCCAACAATTATCGCATGGTAATACACAAGTACAGACGGTGAAATAAATTCACGATGGCGTTAAGAATATAGAAGAGGCAGGCAAAGATTATCTGACAGAAGAACGCGAAATTTGAAGTGCATAAAACAAATTGAAGCAACCGTCGAGAGAAAAAAATAGTGTATAGGACGTCGAACATTGTGCAGAGAGGTATTATCGAAATGCTGAAAGCCTTATGCCGAAAGTTGCAACCGCAGTTCTCAGTTCTTTAGACACACCTTGTTGAAAACTATCATTGAAAACATGAAAAGATGAAACAAGACCAAGAAAAGGAGATATACCTAAAGTTAGTTGTGCAATTGAAGAACAATAATTTAAGATTTAAGGGAAAGGTGGCCCCACATATATTGTTGTTGAAGAATGAGATCATTGTAGGTCTAGGACGATCCTCTGAAGAGAGACCTGGAAAACTAAATGAAACTGAGAAAAGGATATAGTTGATGATTCCAAGGAATAGAGGGGCAGAAATTTTGCAACTACTGCATAATGGTCGGTAGGAGGGCATATGGGTGTTAAGAAGACACTAGAAGTGATTCGTGAATGATTTTATTGAGTGAAACTACAAGTGAAGCGTTAAGAAAACTGTCAAAATGCAGTTCGAAGAACGGATCACTTCAATGACGAAGAGCTCTGATAAGACAGTATAAACTGGGCAGCATTTTTTATAGTTTATTATTAAAACTATGCCATATTTTTATATACATCTATATAAATATATTACTTACATAAAAAATGTATGAATGTATTTTGAAGTCAAAATGTGTATAATGCTTATCCTTGTACTCAATGAAAAGAAATAAATCTCAAAAGAGTATATTAAATCAACTTAATTTAATAACAAAAATGACCCTCTTGCAAGTGACAATCCATTTGCATAGAAAAACAAAATTTAAAAGAAATATCTTCTGCATTTCGATTGTTGACGCGTACTATTTTATTGATACAAATTATTTATAAAAAGTGCTGAAATAATGAAAACATTTTTTTGTCAAATATAAAAGAACTAAACAAATAGGGGAACCGATGTAACTATAAATATGGAACGCATTAAGTAGGTATTTAAATATGTACGTATATTGTGTTGCATATGTAATTTTTAGATAAACAAACCGTGGATGAATTAATACCTACATATGAGTACACACAGTGGGACCATAAACTATTTGCACATGTATATTTTTCAAGATAAAGTTAAAAATTAGTAACTTATTTTTTTACTATTAATTTTGGGGATACACTGAACATTAAACTATAGAAGGAAAAACACAATATGTGTAGGTTTAAATTTAAACATTTATTACACTACAATTATACAAACATCGAAATTAAGAAGTCAATAAAATATTAGCACATAATGTTAAACTAAGATTTTAAATTTCCAATATACCTGCAAAAAGGTGGAAAAAGACAATTGTCTACAAGTATTGATTATAAAATTATTTTGTAAGAACTTCATTTTGTCAAAAAAATGAGCCCAAACCGTAAAGAACTAACGTATGTAAAGTTAGCCTCGCACTTATTGTTTTTAATTCTTTTTAATTGTGCTGTAATGTGCTGTTTATGCTATGTTGTGTCGGAACCCAAGATTCGGTAACTTAAGCGTGCGCACAATAATTTAAGAAAACTTAATTTTTGGTAGCCCCGCATTTGTCAAATTTTGAACTTTTTTTCGTTACCTAGATTGTGCTCCATGTGTGCTGCCTTGTACCATAAAAATGTATTGTATAACTTCAATAATTCGTAAGAAAATTAATAAAAACAGGATTTTTCCTAGTCCCGCACATTTGTTCAAATGAGCTTAACTTTTTTTCCTTATCAGTAGTGTGTTATATTCTGCTGTCGGAATAAATTCAATATATGTTTCCACTCTGTAGAGAAAAATTATTAAATCTTAAATAGTAAACAAGCAATAATTATATTCTATAATTATTTTACAATGAACTTATTGAAGTCCTGCGAACTGTGCTAACTTGTGCTTATTGAGATCAAAACAAACACGTTCAAAAAGGTTTGAGAAATTATAAGTGTCTTAAGAATTTTGGTCAAAAGGAGTCAGAGCAAACAAAAAATTTAACACTTTCGAAATTTAAAACATTATACTGGATTGTGCTAGATAAATAGAATAACTTTTTTTAATGTCAAAATTTCGTATCATACCTCATTTTCGTAATACGAGGGGTTGCCACGCTCTCTGATACTTTACACAGACCAGAGAGGCGGAAGTAAAGTATTTAGTCAAGTGTGGTCTCTTATAAGCTTGACTAACCCGGTAATTTTAGCTGTAGTGCATGAGATATCTCAAGGGGTCCAATATTTAATTTATAATCCTCTGCCTTGAGTTACGACGGTAATGTTAAATGGTTTTCTACCAATTTAATTGTGTATCATTACGATTCAATGGTACGATTTATACTTTATTTGAAATATTGTATTAAGTATTAAGATTCAAATTATATATCTTCAATAAAAGTTTGATTCTTTTTATACATGTACTTTAACTGCTAAGTTCATTATTTACACTGTACAGTCCTTATATTCTATCCTGTGTACAAATATATGATTCTACGTTCTAAAATTTACCATTTATAATGAATCTATGCTACAAGATGCCAATGTAAAATTGTAGGTTATATTTTGCTCATGCATTATTTGTATGCTAATGCGTATTTGTAAAAAAACAATTTAGGCAAGAGGATAAATGGCAAGGAATTATTTACTGTTATGACTTTTGTAGGTTACGAAGAATTAATTCAAAATGGAGGTCATCTAAGTTGTTTTCCCACTTCATATCACTGTAGAACTATATATACAGCAACGGAAGCGTCCTTATGCCGTATCTACAATCCTCTGGGGGACACAATACAGTACAGTTAAAAAAAATCAAAAACTGTGTGGCTAACTTCAAACGCGTGAAGAACTGTCTATATTCCAGATATCTCAGATTATAACATTATATAACGAGCGGAGTAGTTTGCGGAAAATTGGTAGAATCGTTAAAAAACCTTTTAGTAAGTTGGCTATGTAATTAAAAAATTTAAAACAATTGGTAATGTGTAAAAGTTGCATAGATCCGATCGTCCTAGTATTTTAAATCCATGCGAAAGCGAGAATTTATAAAGGAAGTGTGGCAGAATTCAAAAATAACTGCACAAACTTTAGTTAATTATATTTCAAAATCAACCCAAAGGACTGGTTGTGCTGAAACAGGACAAAAAATTATCAGAAATTCTGATTACCATGGAAGATCAGCCCGAGAAACATATTTTTAAGTGAACAAATTGATTGAAATGTTTAAATTTTGCAAGTGTCTAATTAAATAAACCTGTAGAATTTTGGAAAACTGTGGTATTTTCCGACAAAAGTAATACCTGCACAGTGTTCCTCAGCCAAGGTGATATTGACATATTTTTTGACCATGAAGGGCCCTTGCTGACAGAGTTTACAGAAATTAGAATAAACATTAATGCAAACCAGTACAGTGAAACTTTGAAGAAGCTTCGTCAATGCAATAAGACGAAAATATCCAAGGAAACTTCACGACAATGCTCGGTTTTGTGTCGCCAACGCAGTTATAGGAAGTCTGGAACAAAGCAAATGGGTTATTTTAGAGCATCTAACCTATTTTTCAGATTTATAGCCTTGCGATTTCCACATTTTGGGCCACTGAAAAGTGCTAAAATGTAACCTTTTTTAGTCGGATGCGTAAGTTTAAAACGCTGAGAAAGATTACTTCAATCAGCAGTCACACGAATTCTATGAACAGGGTATACAATTAATCACGGAAGTCTATATACGGGTCTTGAAAATGGAAAATATTATTGAAACTGACTTTCAATTTACATATTTTGTATAAAAACAGCTTATAATAGATATTAAATCGCAATACATTTTTAATTACTGTTTCGTGAAAATAAATTTAATCCAACATAAATGTAATTCGGAAAGCTGGTCATGTGGCAATAGTGCCTTTTCAGGAACGTAAAACGGTCACTTCTAAATTCTACACTACCATTTGCTAGACAGAAATCTTCAGGGAAGTAAGGAAAACAAGCAAGCGCTGTAGGATCATTCTGAATCACGACAATACGAGATCTCACACATCTCCTCTGACAACCGATTATTTGAACACGCAAAAAATCAAACTAATGAGTTATCCGCCGTGTCCTAATTTGACACCCAATGATTCCTTTTTGTTTCTGAAGGTTAAGAATAAATTGCGTGCCAACGGTTTTCGTCCGGAGAGGAAACCGCTGATTCGTTCAAAAGCTATGTTTTAGAGATGTCTCAAATATAATGGCACAAATGTTTTGACAATTGCTTCGAAATAATGCAAAAGTGTATAGATCATAAGAGAGAATATTTTGAAAAACAGTAAATAAATTTTGAATGATAGATTAGGTACTGTTTCTTTATTATTAGGCTCACAGTATAAATAGTGTCCCTCGTATTAATTTTGAATAACACTTCTCTAAAACTAGACATAATATAAAAATGAAATTTTATATACAAGTTTTTTATCTTCTGCACATGGGAGACCTCGAGAATTTAGTTAAAATAGAATAACCAGAAGTGCCACTTTGTTCTTGCGATTTTTAAGTTTTTTTGCGATTTTCTCGAAGACAGCTATAACATTTCTTTAAGTATGCTACAGTTACGTCTTTAATGCCCTTTTACGTAAACTTAAATCTACGGAGTTAAGCAGCATTTGGCGTGTCCAATTACTTAGATGGGTGACCATTAAAATTATCGTTTCCAAAATAAACGTAAATAATAATTTAAGGTAGAGACACACATCACCGGACGGTGCCCGGACCGGAGCACCACCATCGCTCGGTCTGGTGATCTAGTAACGACACCTATTGGTCTGTGTCTTGGCCTTGCACAAGCGGTTGTCCCACAAAAAAACAAATTTTTGTTAGTTGATTCCATTAAACAATAATAATATAATCTGCTATTAGGGATTTAGTTTAGTCAAAACATAAAAAATTATTTTGACTTAACTTTTGCCTCCTACAATGGTGCTGCAATTGTCTTCCTTTTTCTTTGTGTTCTACGTTTCTGTATGCAGAAAATCTCTCAACGGCGATACAACTCGTTTAAAAACAGACTGTCATATGTAGCCGTGCCTGGACCGCTACCGTTAAAAAGTAAACGATACTATTCACGCATGGTCCTGATATGGCCCGCAGGCGGCGCACGGCTTCGCCACGGGTATGTGTAAACGATTTAATTTAATTTAATTTAATTGTGCAACTTTTCTACTGAGTGACTGCCGTCTTCCGGTCGTGAAACGGCCCGCTGATATGTGTCTCTACCCTTAATCATTTGCGGACACCATTTGCACATACACATAAGAGAAATTCGTGTGTTGTCTCACACCAGATTTTAATATGTATATGGAAAAGCTGAACGTGGTTTGCTGAAAATATCACTAATCTTTCGTTGTGAATATGGCCTTTTAAACAAATAAGTTGTAATTTTTCGTTCTGGCTGTTGTTTCTTCCCTTTTAAAGGCCACGTCTGCATTACATGAAATTTAGTGCCCAACTATGAGGCAATGCATAAAGGGTTAACGATGCAGTCATCGTTACTCGTAAAATACCTAGCGGAATCTCCCTAAAAACACCCTGTATAATAAGATTAGGCTACTGGACGAATACTTTTGTGTGTCATAAAGCATGTCTCTGTTTTGTATTTTATATGATAATACAATTTTTTAGTGCATTATATTAAGTACAAATAAAAATTTTTAGATAATTATTCGCATTTTTGGATACATTGTTTTACTGGGACATTTTAGTTAAATATATGTGCATATTAGATAAAGTGAAGGAAAATTTCTCTAACTGTGCATACGTAAATTATATACGATTTTCAATATCGTTTTTCATTTTTATCGTCCTTGCGCAGACCTTTGTTACTAATTGTAAGTGTACATTGATTAGTGAAACAATGGAATATGTGCCTTAATTGCAGTTGTACTTATTTTAAAATATATTTCTTAGTACATTTTTATGAACCAAAGATAAATTTTAATTGAAGAAACCTACTATGTAGATTCATTCTGATCTAAACCGTTTATTTATTTTTCTCAAATCAGGTATATTGTCTATAAATAAATTGTTTTTAAAAAACGTAAAAATGTTTTAATTTTATAACTGCTTGTCTTTTATAAATAGGTACCTCTTATTTATTACAAATAATATGTGCTCAAATAATTATTTGTCAACATTTAACCTAGTTTGTTTCAGTGCAGGTAGTAATAACCTGTTACAAATGGAACTTAGTCGCGATGAATGAATTACTGGCGCCGTTTGAAATTTGATCTTCAAATTTGTAAACATGGATAATTTCATATATGTATTTACATATTTCTTCCTAAAATTAAACCACAACACGCAATTACTCGTCAACACGCAAGATATTTAATAATTTCGCTATTTCCTAATAGAGTACAGCATTTTCTTTAAAAAAAGTACATTCCCATTAGTATAGTATGATAGTCAAGTAATTTTACATTGGGTCTGCGCAACTAGTATATATTTAAACAATGACACTAACATTTGGTTAATTATGTTGCTAAGGATCTTTCGATGTCTCGAGGTATGACTGGGTAAAGAAGATTCTGTAGCAAGGACCAAAAGTAATAATAAAGGCATGCCAACTACAGCACAGTCACCACCAGGACATACGCTACATGCACTACCTCGCTAGGAAAACATGGTTATATTAGAAGGTACGTTATGAATAACTGTGGAAGGCGCTGTGAGACCTAAGGCATTACCTCTAGGCTAATGATAACAGGAAGTCACATATACCAAAGGCTAGTTGTGGATAAGCGCAACTTAACTTGTTATGTACGTAGTTGAAGCACAATAAGGATTCAGCCAACTAACATGGAAGTTGAATGCCACTTTTAGAAGGAGGTGGATTGAGAACTGGTTTGCAGTGCAGATTAGGTGATAGTTCTTATAGTTCGAAAATCGAAGGGAAACTTTCTCTACTGTATATGCTGACGTCGCTGTTACGGGACGCATCAGCCTTAAGGAGGGATTAGTGTAACAAAATTTGGAATATCATTTGTTATGAGTCACTTATTGGAATTTGCCGCGACTAGGCATACTCCAGGTCATATTACCAACTTATATCGATGAAACTTTCTGGACTAATGTAGATTAACATGGAATTTGTAATTTAGATATAAATACATGAACCATTGCTTAGTTAGTTAGTTTTAAAATAATCATAGCCGTGTAGAAATAGATTCTAATTTTAAATAAGCATTAGAAATAATTGTATACCTATGGTGTAAATAATAAATAAGGTATGAAATAATAGGACTTTGTTTCCAAATAAAATTTTCCAGTTAAAATTATTTTGATAAAAATAGTTATACGAAGCGGTGAGCATTTTACAAGTTGTATCCATTACACTGCTCTGAAGATGTATATATAAAATATATACAAAAACGTTCGGCGAACTATACTAACTACTATTTTTACTTGGATTCTCTAATCGTTGTATCATTATTTATATAAATTCATTCCTAATCATAGTAATACGGAAACATTTAATGATGTATTGGCTACTATTGCGTATCTTTTAGAAGTACCTAATATAGAATTGGTAAAAGCTAAATAATATTTAAAGTATTACACCTGAAGGCCCACAAATCCTCATTGCACCCAAAACATATTTAATGATGAAACTAAAATGGCTTTTAGAAATTATACAATATATAAATTTTGAATATTACTGCCTTCTCATTAAGTTATTTACTATGCCATATCGCAAAAACTACCTCGAAAACGATTGTTACGCTAATGGTTAGTTGCACAATATTCACCTATATTTAAATTTTACTTAAATTTTATTATCCATTGCTACCACAATTGTTTTTATGACAGTTGAGTAATTTTTGTTTGTTTTTTGTGGCTGAGGGTCCGGTATGCGAAATTTCCCTTGGCCCTATTGGACTAGAACTATTATATAATCATTTTGCTATGTCTACTAGGATTTTGCCGAAACTGGAGGTGTTCCACCACCAGTAGGGATTTTTAACGCGTTAAACATCACACTGACACGGGACCTACGATTTTGCTTCCTTATTGGAGAAGAAGGCATGATTTTTAAATTCTTGTCCGCTGAAAAATTTACCGACCTGTATTGGGTTTGAACCCGCGTCTCTTGGGAGTAGAAGCAAACATGCTAACCACTACACCAGTATGGGCCGGCCTTCAGTTGAGTAATACTTACAAATAGTTTAAGTATGGTTTACATAGAAACGGGCCAACTGACCCGCATTCCTTTTATAAGAAAGCTGGCTAACCAAATTGAATTTTTACCTCTAGACTTTTTAGCTCCTTTTGTCATAACGTACACTTTATGTTTAGGTATATACATAACATTAATACTAAGAATAAGTACACTGATTTACAAATGTACCAATAAGACGAACTTAGATGTAATACTACACATATGGAAATTGAAAGAGATTATAGATTATAGATGAATGAATGAAAATGATATTATCATTAGCAAAATAACTTTAAGATGTAATATGAACCTTATTCTATAAATTATTTTTGATTTCTTTGTTAAACTATGAGGATAGCTTATTTCATACCGATCTAATATTTTCTAAAATTACTTTATAAATAGATATAAATTTTGCTACATTGAGTCCTTAGATAAAACTTTGTATAAAATTCTTAAAGTATCCAAAGCCTTTATTGTAAAAGTCATATATGATAGTCGCGTAACTCGAATAGCTGGTCATTGTTTGTATTAATTCGTTGAAGTTAAGGAACAAATGGCAGTGTTTGTAGAATAACTTTTGTGTAAGCAGCATACAAAAAATTAGTATACCATTGTAGTTGTTGAAAACTATAACAATATAGGATATCATTTGGCACTGGCCTAATAATGAGCGAACATCTCAGTTCGTTAAGGCGAAGTTATACATTTTAAGAGTTCCTCTTACTCGTATTTGACATACTTAGTTTATTTTTTCTTTTGAAAAAATACCATTAGATTATTTTTCAGAAATAGAATATTCGGGAACTGTTATAATTAAAATTACTTTGAGAATTCTGAATACGAAGAATTACTATACCAATTTTAATATGCAAATATCTTTTCAGCAATTTATAATGTTTAATAACACAATAATTAGTGTTTTGAAGTTTTTCATTCAATTATTTTACTTACAATCAAATGTAAAATATACACTTTTGTTTATACCAAATTATTATTACTTGAATTAAATTATAATTAATTAAAGATTGTCGAATATTCCCATTATTATCATTTAACGGTCTTTGTACAGGGTGTAAAGTTTCGTTGATTTTCATGTCATAATCCAAAAACGACTAAAATTGCACTTCCAAAAAAGCTTATCTTAATATTTTGTAGATATATTACATGAATTGCAAAGATCAGATTTAAAAAAGAATATATAAAACTGCGTAACCATATTGTGGGTATACGATTATACTGGTAGTCTCAACAATAAATACAAAAATGGCAGTACTTTGCACAGAACGAGGAAATAAGGGGTCATACTATAAAACGTAGTCAGTCACATGTGGACAGCAGTGGGGATGGTGGAAAAGCGGTGTAAAGTTTTAAAATGTGCACAGCAGGACATTGACTATTTTTATAAATATTTAGCCCATAAACTGAGATAAAGTTGTTAACATTGTGTTTTTCTGTGATAGAAATAATAGAAAAATACATATATGAATTGCAACCGTTCAAAGCGGATGCTTTGATTCGACAAAACTAATTTATATTTAGGAGCCGGGGTATCTCGTCGCACTGGGCAGGTTCAGAACAGTACGGTAGAGGTCACTAACATTCCTAAGAACTTCTTGTAGTGAACGGGTATCAGTTGAATTAAAAAGAAACGCTTTTGCATTAAAGTGAAGCGACCACCAATACGTTCAACCTTCAAAATACAATTTATTCATACTAAGCAAAATAATAATTTTAAAGAACATTCTACGGCAATCTGTACATATTTGCAAGTATTAATAAATACATCCAATGCAAGAAGGGAATTTTTTGTATTGATGAAGTTCACTATTAATTTGACAGACGCTTTGCGTCGCTTTCGATAAAAACAGCGTACCCTCGCTGACCGTAAATCGTGATTGTGCTCCTGTTACTTTAAGCTCGTTCAGTTCAGTATTCCTCGAGGCGCGTAAGGGGTCACGTGGCATGCGAGCGTTTGCTTCGCGTAAGGAATCTGGTGGTCCAGGTAAAGATATAGGGCACGCATCGAAATTCAACATAAGATGCAACCGCTCAACAGTTACGTCATCTGTATGATTCTGACGTATATCAGAAATTTAGGAACGGTTTCGATGAATGTGTTGTGGTATTCATGCGTATTGTTTGTAATTCATGACCAAAAATTTTAAAAGTCAAGCTATTTTATTGAACCAATAAAAAACAGCAAAATATCCATATTTTAAGCACTTATATTCACTAATTTAGTTTTATATATGTACCTTTAATTTCTTAATTTGGGCACAAATCGAATTTAAGCATAAACAACTTTACGCGGGATCAGCTGTTTTCTCCCACCATTAATCCACCATTAATTTTGAAATGGTATGTTGGTATACACCATTGCAATATGTTGAACTTAAAAAAAAATGATGAAATTGTGATGTCAACGTTGGCACAACTGTTGAATTCCGAAACGCGCCCATCTTATGCCGCTCATGACCGCTGCCACACGGCGGAGCAAGATATCGAGGGCGACGGTCGGTGAAGTAGTCTTCCGCTACTTAACAACGCAAATATATTTGACGACGTCGTTAATAAATATTACAACAGTTCCTCGTGTCCGCTACAAAATCTATTCGAAACTCAAGCGCTTTGTTTGCTCCTATAGTCAGGGTTAGACCGCTACAAAGGAACTCGTCCAGTCTCGAATATAAGATGGATGGGATTCGGAAGGTACAAGGAAGTATTACTCTTTCGGCTAACTGAACTATCTTGGCAGTGTAATACCGCGTCGACAGTTTTAATATTAGAATTTTAATAATTCTACGGCAAGCGGTTTGCGTATTTTGTAATTAGCAAAGCACTTTTAGCTTTAACAAAATACAGCTTAACCTTTTAGGTAAAGCTTAATATATTAGTGCAATATATTCTAGGTGCAATTCTATGCAAAGAATTGCTCGGTGCGAGTTCAGACAGAGCACTACTTTCGGCTTAAAATTGACGTGCTTTTATACAGAATTGCCAAGTCTCGTTCTTTGCTTTGCGAACGCTGTTGATAATTGTCTATTCAGTCTTGCACTAATTGATAAGCGCACAGCCTCGTGTACTTCGTTTATCAGTTTATGTATAACATAATATTGCGCAATTTCAATTAATGCTTTCTTATTAATTAAAAGTGGTTTTGAAATAGTGTCTATATTTATTTTGTAACTTAGAAGCAATCTATATTTAACTAGCGGTTTTTCAACGGTTTAAATCAAGATTATTATTGCGCAATATGTCGTCATTCTTATTTTCTAATTATTTACAATTTTTATTTATTCAGGTTGGTTAACAATAATAAACATTTAATCAACTTAAGGTAATTCACTACCGTTTGTATTGTTAACGTCTTTATTAATGTCGTATCTGTATAAACTGCTAGAATTTTAATATAAACACAGAAGCACGCGCGGTTTTTTGCAAACCGATTTTTTGCGTTACTCTTACACTTTAACGGACTTTCACAGGAAATGTTACATAATCTGCCACAATATAATCTTTTTATATTTCTTTGTGAAAGTGGATCATTAGTTGACTAGGCAACTGAAATCAGAATCTGAGATTGTGTAATAAATTGCTCGTTTTGCCTTTGTTAAGGTACCATTTTATTGGAAATGAAAATCTGTATTCAATATATGGAAAATGTATAAGGTATTCCGTTTAAAAGAATTATCGATCACTTCATAACCTGAGAATGGACGACATCACAAAAATGTTGTTACCCTCAGCAAAAGTCCAACTACTTCAATCAATACACCCCTTGACGCTTGTTTGCGAATGCGTTTTCAATTTCAAGTTATTGAATTTATTCCAGTTAAATTCACCACACTGTATAATTTGTTATAAACTCTCTATCTTATTTATGTGTTCATAATTTTTGCTTAACTTTAATAAACTATGTCAAGCACGTCCGCTATATGTGCGCAATTGTATAGAGGTAGTTTACCTACCTATTACTGGTAATTACAAAAAAACCATGACCTCTTAGGGAAGTGTTACTGAGCTGGCCGCTGTACCCAGACCCTTTTTTCCATCATTTCAAGACGTTTGAGATAGTACATCTCTATATATAACACTGACATCCAGATTGCCTAAATATTTACATATGGTGAAAAATGTAGTGAAGAAATCTTTTGCTATATAATCGTAAAAGTTGTTGAATTTCATGTCAGTTTGTTGACGTTGTTTTATGTTTCAGGAGTTATTTTTATATCGCTAGCAGGAAAACTAAAAAAGAAGGATACGTTTTTGCACGTCATCAAAATGTTACTTTAACAACACTGCATACATTATTTTTTCTAAAAATTGGTGTAAATTATTACAATTTTACATATTTTGTGAAGTATACGATTATCGCTTTTAACGCATACCTTTAAATGTTTGTACATCGTATACCGAAATTGTGCTGCTATTTCTACCATATATTTGACCTTGGATATATCCTCTTAATACTTTTAACTATCGTAGTATAAAAATATTGTGTTCATGTTACTTGAGAATTAATCTTTTATTTTTCAAAGTTAAAAATAGCGGTAAAAAATTTTGGCGCGAGAGAACACACGCTTACCCTTGCGTATTGTACACATAATAGGAATATTGTTTACCTCTATTTTGTGAACGATAAGTGCAACGATCATCCATCCGACTTACTGGACACGCAAAACGCTGCGTGACTCCGGCGATTTTTTTTGATAACACGAATTTTCTTAAAAAAAACCATTAGTTCGTATATTAGAGCATTATAAACGCAGACAATATGGCAGGTTTAAACAAAATTGCTAGACCGGTTTTCGAAAAAATCGCAAACAACCTGAAAAACGCAAGAATAAGGTGGCATTTTCGGTCATTCGATTTGAACGAAATCCTTATCAGAGGATGTCAGAAAAGTAATAAGCTTGAATTTAAAGTTTGATTTTTCTACAGTATTTAGTTTATGAGACATACCGTTCACAATTAATGCTTTAAATAGAGAAACCGCTTAGTTCATATAAAACGAAATTAAGCAGCTAAGAAATACACTAAGAAAATCGTCAGAGAATATCTAAAAATAACAGAATTAAAGTGTTTCTTATTATTAGGTTTTAACCAAATTCTTGTTGTTCAATATAAAGGTAGCTATAACCTGAAATTTAAATTTTCATTTAGCTAGAAATTTTAGTTTCATAGTTATTTTCTTTAGAGTTAACGGTAAAGTATTTCCGGTTACTCAATTTACGGAACATTTTCTGATGAACCTCCTAGGGATAATCAATGACTAAGAAATGCAGTAAGTTTCAAAATAATTGGAGCTGATTTCGAGAAGATCGCGGAAAACCAAGAAATGCCAGAAAATGTGGCATTTCCGAGTTTGAGCAAAATGTTGCGATTGCGTATCGGGATAACTATAACCCTGAATAAAACATTGTGTTTATCTTGTCAGGGTTAGTATCTTCAGTTTACATGATCAGAGCAACTAGAATTCCTTTTGAAGTAAAAAAACATGACATTACGTCATGGAAACGGTAGTTTTTTAGAGAAAACAAAATAATATTAATATACGAGGCGTGTTTTTTAAGTAAGTACCGTTTTGAGGTATAAAAAGAAGCGGTAAAGATATTGTAACAACTTTATTTTTACATAAAAGCCCACATTTTAATCTACTTTTCCACATAATTTCCTCCAATATTAAGGCACTTATCATATCGAA
>JAHWXV010065420.1:0-15394 GCA_024586415.1 Phrixothrix hirtus | reverse complement strand
CACACACACACACACACACACACACACACACACACACACACACACACACACACACACACACAGACACACACACACACACACACACACACACACACACACTCACACACGCATGCACGTACGCACGCAAGCACGCACGCATACACACACACACATACACGCACACATCCACGCACGCACGCATGAACTCACGCAAGCACGCGCACGCGCGCACGCACACACACACAGAACCATTTTCAAAAATATGGTTTTTATACTCAGGAGACCTGAATACGTCTATTTCCACTAAAATTTTGACATCGAAAATTTTGGATGAAAACAATACTTTTTCTTTTACATATATTTCCTATAGGTAAGAGAAAGTAAAAATTAACAGCTCATACTAAAGATTTTTAACATTCACCAGAGGTAGCTGAAATCCCCACTAAATCTTCAGTACAGAACTGAATTCGAGTACGTAAATTTTGATAAGAATTTAGCTGCTATAAATTATAATATAGAAATGTAATATTTATTACGTTTGAAGCATCGATTATTTGATTTCATATCAAAGGCATTTATCACTAAAAGAATTATTTAGAAAACTAATATCAGATAAACTTCGTAAACATAGGAGCTTGCGATACGAGCAAAGCGCAAAACTTCCTTTGACAAATAAATAATCACCTAAACACCCAGGGCCCTATTGATGGTACACCCGAAGTTATTTTAGTACAAAATGGAATGCACAGGGTATGATATCGATTCATAATAAGTTTTAGCATTGTTTCTACCGTACAGTACAGTTAAATCTCATTTACTCAATTTTGAAAAGAATGGTGTAGAAATTAGGTATGCGTATGCCAAGTTTTTCGCACTTCTTCAAACCATTATTGTTCACTTGGTATTCAAATATTTGTGGAATAAATTCGAAAAACTAACCATTTTATATCTCAGCCAGCATATGTTTAAGGCAGATTTAATTTTTTATATTTGCTTCAACTGGCGTGGGGTATACTCTAGTCTGTCCTTTAAATAGGATGATGGGAGCTAACGGGCTAAAGAAAACATTCCACTGTTATTGAGAGGTAACTAGTCTTTAGTTAACTTTGATAAAGTTATTTTAGTGTGTAGGAAATGTCAAAGTCTAGGCCACTGGCATATAATATTTTTTGTTGAAAACGTATTGGCGCGAAATCTGCGTAATTGTGATTTCGTACGCCTATTAAATTACCAGTGCATTCTATTATAAATTTATATAGTTCAATACCTAATTTAAAATAAATATTATACGGCTTTTTGAACTACAATAGATTTCAAAAAGCTTTAGTTAGTGAATTTAATATTTTCCCTTTTCAATAATGAAATTGACGCATGCAAATATATGATATTTTCTGCTTGTCGATTTATATTGCTGCCCACTTTCCGTAAGATAAGATGCTATTTTTGAATTAGCTCAGCTTTCGTCTTTTGAGAGTATTCTGTGATTCCACTAGAGCCTGTAGTCGCAGTTATTCGTAATAAAATGCGGTGTTCACCTATAACCAAAGTAGTACTAACTGCCGACTCCGGTTGCTGGGAAGACAAGTGGCTGTTGTTATCGTTATTTTTAAGGCAGATTCGGTTAACAAACCGACACTTAGGCCTATTAGACCCATTGTATCAACTAACAGTGGAACCTCAATATCCTATGTGCAGGAGTGTTTAAAATTTCGTTGAGTTCTAAAAATTCAGATTCAAAGGTAACGTATCGTATATTTCACAGAGCTAGGCGATCATATAAGAGATGAAAGGTCGCTTCATCGTCCTTACCACAAAGAGGACTCTGGCAGATTGCGATTATTATTAGGTGTTTGTTAAAGCTGTGGCCCGTTAGGAGGCCAATGTATGTCGGATTATTTTCTTGCTTGATGAAAGTAGGAACTTAGATTATTTATAAGCTGATCCTAAACTTATAGTCGTAGCTTGTCTACAGGTTTATTTATTCCCCTTGTTTGATCCTGAAGAGTAGGTCGACCTTAATGGCGAGTTGTTTGAGGGAATCAGGTAAGCCAATGTTGGGGACAACTATTTGCATAGCAGTACCGCCCTGGCCAATGAATGTGCTCTTTAATTACCTGCATATCCCAGGGATTCAGCACATAATTGCATTGATGCTCCTAGATATTAGAGGCTGTAAGTTCGGCCAACATTTCCACGGCAATTTGGATGATAAGGTGAGGTTCGATAGGGCTTTGATGGGACATTGACTGTCAGTCAAAATAGTGAGCTATAGATTGTGATAGTCCCTACTAATGCATTCCTCTGCGCAACTCCAAATTGCATACATTTCGGTTTGAAACGAATAGTTAGTTCCATTTTGGGGGATGTACTGAAAGCAGAGCTGCTAGATTTTGACCTGTCTGTAAACCACATCAGGCAATGACGATGAAGCAGTTGCTGCGGATCATTAGTTCAATCCGCCATGCTGTGAATTGCTGTAGAAAATAGAGTGCTGAAGGTCCTAGCTGAAACAATACGATCACTCGCATCCCAGCATATTCTCAATAAACTCTTAGCAATCGAAGTGTGCCTTCAGCCATAGTACCTAGTAGGCCACCATCTGAATTGAAGTAGTTGGGGTGCAGCTTTCACAGCATGCGTTTGTAACTGAAGGTACAAAGGAGGAAAATGCGGTAGAACCTCCGGAGATGCAGCTAGTGTGGTTCTTAGGGCATTTCCGATCCCCGGAAGTGCCATACGTTGTACTTTGTTAATATGGAAATACATGCTGTGGTTCTTAATACTCAGACTGTTCTGACCACCACCGTGAATAGTTAATGTGCCACTTTAGGAGTAGAGCTCCACGTAGCCACATAGATATGGTGGCATATTCAAAGAAACTTTGGTCGAGAGTTATGCACAAATATTTAACATTAGAATCCCAATATATAGAATTTTTTTAATTGAAAGGGGGGTACTTGAATATGAGTATTCCTTCTGCTGAAGGGCACTATCTTCGTTTTGCTGGGATTAATCACCAGCTGGTGAAGATCGCCCCAGTCGGTTACTGCCTTCAGGGCATCTTGACTAACGCTTCTAACAGTGAATTCAAAGTCCTAGTGATGGACAGAACAATGCAATCTGCATATGTTTGTGCAAAAATTCCTTTAGAATTAACTACCCTTAGTAGATCATCAATTACCCAGTTCCATGAAAGTGCTATCCTACCTTCTGGCTGGGATAATGGAGTTTCGCTGCCTTGATTGGCAATATTTGTAGATTTGCCGTTGCAGGGTGTTCTATCAAATGAGTCACCCTTCTGTTAATAGTAGTCTTGCCTCGCTTAATGTGGTGAGCTTTAGCATCACATCCAATAAGGAGGACTTTTCGGCTTTCATTACAAAATTGGAATAGAACCATCAACTTCTTGAATGGAAGAGGCTCTAGTAAATCAAATGGAAGATAAGAAGAGCAGATGGTTAGCTCTTTATCGCACCCTTGTGTCATCAGATGTGCAGCTACTGCAACAGGTCGCTGCTGTAAAATTATATCAGAGAACTAGCACGTATGTTCTGAGATGTATAGAAGAGGTAGATTGAAAAATATATGGTTTATTACTAAGAATGCCCGCAACCGACCCACAGTAGCAACATGGTTCTTATATGTGGGCTACTTGTATGTAGTTTGCTACTAGCTTTCTGCCAAAGAGGTTACAGGGAATGATGCAGTGTTAGAAGCCTATTTGTTTCAGATGGAGGTTCATTACTAACGCTAAAATTGTAAAGAACTCTCTCCTATAGGCACCAGTAGTAGTGTTTCTGGAACTTTTACTTTGATATAGAGCAGCCGGAAGGTTATTCGAAAGGCTATTCGTCTCAGAAGGGAACCGTACGGTGTTGTACATTTTCACGGTCTTCAGAGAGCATCCGTTAGAAACAGCCTGATCCCATGAGGGGAATTTTGTGTCTTACCCTCATTACCCTCCTTACTTCAGGTCTTCAGCCAGAATGTCGCCTGGAAAATCTTCCCGTGAGGAATAAGTATCCTCTTGGTATGGGAGACTTCTTTAGGCCTATGTCTTCGTGCTCCTTTATGGGTTGCTTTAGCTTCAGGTCGTGTATCACTTGCTGATCTTAGGCGTTTAGTAGGCGCAGGTTTAATTTAGCTTCCCCGTATCCTACTGCTTAGGGTTCAAAGAGCCCGCATTGGTTTAACCTCCAGCCGCTTTTGCTCTCTTAAGTTTTCTCCTTTGGGCTCCAGACAACTTTGGTCTTTGATTAAGTCGTCTGGAAGTGCTGAAATTTACAGTGATCTACTCTTTTTCAATAATCCTGTATTAGGAGGTTGCCAAAGTCCCCTAGGTAAACATTCGAGGTACTGTTGAGGCAGTGCCGTTTGGTTCCATGAATGTTTGTGATGATACGGGTTCCCAAGCATCGTCAAGAATATGATTTCTATTCCCCCAGAACCTGATTAGAGGAACAAGGCAATTTAATACAACAGGGTTGTACTTTTTGCCTCCAGGTTGTTCGCACAAGAGGGATCTACTCGCCACACTCCAAAACTTAGAATAAAAGGTTAGTTAAGTGGTTACCTCTACGTGACCTAGACAATTAAGTCAATATCCCCGTTCATCTAGCTGGGAGTCCCTGCTTCGCAATGTGGAACGTAATCGGGCTAGTGTTTACGGTTTTACAGTGTCGACTCCAACTCTCAACACTGACCTTTGTGATCCTTTATGCAAGTCTTTAGCCACAACATGACATCAAGGCAGGGTTCAAATCACTGAGTTTGGTAAAAACAGGACCGCCACGTGTCTTGTGTCTTGTGAACAGAGAAGTTGTTGGTGCAATATCTTCTGCCTGTCTGGCCTTGAATATGTAAATTTATACGGTTTATAGTCGTTCACTTACAACCCTCTAGCTTGGTTCCTAGACGTGGTTGAATTACATTCCATCGCCTATATTTAAGAAATCGGTGTTCAATGCGAGATTTCGGACTAAACAGTAGCCACACACAGAGGTAGGTATAATTTTGTTTTATAATAGAATAATTTGGGGCAGTCTTTCATAATTGATACCCATGGCTAAATTACTCATATTTAGTGCGACGCGACCTTCAAATTATTTATATGTCTGACCCTGTGCAAGTTTCGTTGGTAGTTATTAGAAAGTTAAAAAAATTTACAAGTTTATGGTTTAAATATAGAAACAGATGTGTGAAGTTACTTTTTCTTAGTAACATTACTTGTTAGCATTTGCTTTTATATAGATGTATAACAGAAACTAGTGGCAGTAAAATTTTTTTAAGACAACCCTGCAGTTGGTGCAAGGAAAGTACATTTTCTGTCCATTGTGATGTTTCTATCGGAACCTTCTAATTTCACCAGTTTTAACTAAACATACTATAAGTTGTACCCCATTGTTGTAATCCCTTGATTGACTTGCAACTTTACCAGCATACGTTTGTACAGCAATACAATAGTCGTTCTCGGAAACACAATAAATTTGCTTCAATCCTATATTTTCGCAATTTTATAGGTACAAATAAACGAAGTTTGCACATAGTATAAAAAGGAACCATTCCCTTATCTATCACAACTGAATGAGTTAGTAGGTATTAAAAAGTTTCACATTTTCCCATATATCTCGAGTATCTACAAAGCTTTCGTTCATTTTTTGTTTATCACAAGATACTGAGTCATCAAAACAAATACATTTTAGTAAAAGAATAAATTGATATCTAGCAAATATGGCACTATATGTGACAAATTTTGATAAACAAAAAGTTCAAATAATGGATTTTTATTTCACTTATGCACCAGATGTAACTATAAACCGATGACAGCTAATATTTCTTCTTTTACAAATCAACCTGACTTGGTAAAACTAGATTTAATACAAAATTATTTTAGAAGTCACCTTCGGATTCGTATATTTCGTAAATTTCATTACTATAATTTCGTCAGAAAAAAAATAATCTAAAACTTTCTAACGACGACGCTTGTGGACTTGCATCCCATTTCAGGCTTGGTGCTTCCTTTGTCATGCTGACTACTATATTCCTTCTTCAAATATATTCTTGGATTTCAAGACAATACCAGATGGTGATACATATCAAAAGCTGTTCGATTGCTTACAGACGTCGGCCAGAGACGACGTCTTATACCAACAGCTGATTGAAATGTTGGGTAACATCAAATATAGTTATTCAGCTAAATAAACGTAATATTCATTTTGGGTGTCTTGTGCTCGGAGTTTGAAAAATTATCATCACCCTACAACACATCTGACGATGGGGAGGTAGATAAAATTAAGGTGGAATATTACTTTTTTAGTAAAAATACTAGAAGTAGGTTTTTATTTTATTGTATTTGAACTGGCAGATGAAAAACTAAGTTGTAAGCGCTTGTTTGAATGCTTTTGATGACTAGTAATTATTTTTTCATGATGATAAGATATTATTTATCTTCAATAAAAGCTTTCTTTCTAGTACGCTGTTTTTAGGTAAGACTTTTATCGCCTTCGTTAAATGGAACTTCTCTTTCGGAGCTTCTACCTTGATCACCTAGTATATACTTCGAATTAAAATTAGAGTCCTAATTATCACTAAATTGGTTTTTCAATTTATTCAACACCTATTCCACCCATACTTTCAAGATTGGGTCGTTAATTGAACCGCCTCCCTTGAGGTAGAAATGACCACATCTAAAAACATACACGTAAATTTTAGTAAAAACTACTTTCATAACCGTCGGATGAAATAGTTTTTACTACATTACTAATAATTACTCCGAAAAATCGCCTACCCTCACCACTTAAGCAATATTCATTACACTTGTTAGTCAACGTTGCACTAATTGAAAGGTATCTAGCAACTTTGGGCTATAATGGTAAATCATTGCATTCCTCGGTAATTCTGAAAAATAATATCTAAGATCCTAAAGAAAGATTGGCCGAGCTCATCTGAGAAGGAATTGGCAAAATAAATAGTGTGATAAATGTTCACCTGGAAAAGGCAAGAAAACTAATTTGTGTATTAATTGAGATTCAAATACGGGGCTCCAGAATGGATAACGTATGTAAAATTTGTGTAAATTCAGTTTAAACATTTAGTGGAGATTTCAGAAGAACGGTATTTCTTAATGTCCATTTAAGCAGTTTACTCTTTATTGAATTTTTTTTAAATAAATTATTTCAAGAATTTTTCTTGTTTTGATTTATTATTATACCGTAGTTAAAATTATTTTGTTAGTACGTGAAACTTACCTACTTTTTCTATTAATAAAAAATTCTTGCTTTTAGGCATATATGGTAAATAAATAATACGGTAATGCACAACTTGCACTAATATTCAATCCAAATTTATATATTACAGTGCATTAAAATTATTGCAAACAATTTTTCAGTATCGGTGTAGAAAATATTTCACGTCACGGATTATGACACCAAAATCTCGCCTCATAAGATAAGGGTTAACTAAATGTACTACAGTAAATGTTACTTATATTTCATTTAAGAAACGAACAATCGCATGATTTAGCTTATTCGAAATTAATAAAATCTCAGTCGCAAAATAAAAAGATGCATATACTGTATTCTATTTGGAATAACAGAGTTGATACTAGCTTCCGTACCAAAAATTGTTTAAAAATTAGCGGACTGTTAAACAGTTCTGTTAGATTTTATCCCTTCAGAATTTTTAAATCTATTTATCTATATTTATGCCATCTCCGATCTTTCCACCCATCTCACTAAATCAATTTTTGTGTAATATCTGTTCTAAAACTTTTTAAATAGTTTTGGGGATAAATGACATTCTTTACATACCATTTTGTCGATATAGATAGAATCCTGATAAAATTTCATTATTTGCTTTTAATTTTGCTCCTAAATCTCTATATAAATTTTATATAATATTTATTAATTTCTCGGACATCCCAAAGTTCCCAAAGCTTTCCAAAGTTTAATCAATATAAACGAATGTCATATGGCTTTCCAAATCCGCAAAAGGGGCGTCTAACTTTTATTATATCTATCACTTTTAAATTGTTAGATGTATACAGCATCTATTAATTATGGATTTTTAGGTCAGATTTCAAGTTAAGTACCTTGTATTTCTTGTAGTCATTTTTGGCTTCTTTAGATATGTATTTACAATTTGTTCAAACAAGGTATCTTAAATTTAGATTTATTTGAAATGAGCATAATTTTTCTGCATCAAATATAAAGACATATACTTCGATTTATTACAATTTTCTTTATTTGACATTAAATGTATATTTTTAATACTGATTTCTTTACAGTTAGTGTTTAGTTTGATAATCATTTCATCTTAAGGAAATATACAAAAATAGACGGAATTTGCTTGTTCTGCTGTCTCACGTAAAATCTCCAAAAGTGCGATTAAACAAAGTTAAAATGTACATCTCAAAATTTACATCATGAACCATTTTCTGAAGCAAGAATTTAATTTATTTAGGTTTACCTCTAAAGTAAGCGTTTAAACATTCATAATACGAAACACTCCCTCGAATCATCTTTTACTTAACGTTTGACGAGCAACAGTTTCTCATCCTGCTAGTGTTATACCTTTACAGCACGTACCATTCCTAAGCCTTAAATTTCTTGACTTTAATTAAACTAGAAAGAAACTTATTAGTAAATAAAGTGCATAACAAGCTAAATGTATTTTATTAACAATATTTTCTAATAATTCACTATAGCATATTGGTATTACAAAACTAAGTTTGTTTTTTTACAGTTATATCCTTTTACTAAAAGATGTAGGAAATTTGACGCGTCTTGCTGAAAATTTGCAATTATGTGAAAACTTGATCAATGGGAAATCGTTTATGCGCTTAGTAAATCGCAAATAATTGACTAACTGACCACAGCACAATTAATTACAACTGTTAGCAATGTTTAACATACCCGTATTTACAGTTTCTGAAATAACGACTCGACGTCTAATCAATTTCGATATCTTAACAGCTTTAGATAAATATCAAGGTGTATGGCGTGTAACTAAAATTCGGAACAAACTTCATGGTTAGATACGACTTATTTTTTCTTCTAAAATACTTGATAAAGAAGATGAAAATTTTTTAAATATTCATATATTTTAATTGTTTTATTATGACCTATTGAAAGAAATTCCAATATAGTACGTTTATGCTTATTGTCGTTTACTAGTTACCGTCCACAATTTAAAATTTTATTATACGTTGACGGAGATTAGAGATTCCAACTACTTATTGGTTTTGTGCCAATTACATTATTGCAACTTTAATAATACTCTTGTATTTCTGATTCGTTTTAGAACAAGAAAGCATTCCCGTATTTATTTGACTTTTTCAGATTTTGTAAATTAGTTTAAGATTTCAGAATGGTGGCATTGAAAATTTGAACAAATATATTTTCTCTTTCATATACAATGTGTCCCAAAAATAAGTGACATCGCGCAAACTGTGGATCCTTATGACCTGTAGAGCTCAATTTTCTTATACTTTTTTGCAAACACAATTTTTAAATTTTGAAAATTTAAATGATGACAATCCTGTCTGCTAAATAAAAGGAATTATGAATTGAACAATAGCAAACACGTAGTACCTTAATGTATATAAAAACACGCAATATTTGCGTGGAATGTGCTTATAGTGAAATGACTTGTGACCTATAAGAGTTCGTTAGCCTTGTTTACTTTCTTTGAAGTAACAGAACAATTTTAAGTCTGCTGTAACTATTTATGATTTAATTTTTAAATTCATTGATTACTTGGTACCAAAACTATTCATTAAAAACACAAGATTCTAAATTGCTTTATCTTAAATGTCAGACATGATAAAAGTACAATTACGTTCGTTTAAAAGTATGTAACGTTTCAACAAGTTATATCATCGGATATCAGACACCTATCACGACTTAAGTGACTACATCATTTTTCTGATGAGTTGCAGGTCTCACGGTAAAAGCGTTGATGCAACTTTAGCAGTTAGACCATTTCCTGTTGAATTACAATTCTCATGGAAACAGCAAACTAGAGATTCCGCTGATACGATGATACGAACTTCGAAAATTTAATAAATTATAAAATAAGTTAAGTTAGTTCCAGTTGTACAGAGCTCAAAGGCAGACGTTACTTCTACTTCAAGTCACTGCCAATTTAAAAGGTTACTTCATGTAGACTTCAAATTAATAAAAATAAATATATTGTGTTTTCTTTTTAAAAACCCTTTTGATTAATCACAGAATTTATTTGGCGCAGTCGGTAGGATCTGCTAAACGGTAATCGTGACGCAAAAAGTAGTGTACGGAACCGGCCTGTTTTAACAGTTAATTTGGCGGAACAGAAATTATTAACAGCAGAGGAAAAAATAGGAAACACAGCCCGTGGATGACGAAATCGCCCACACTGGTACCACAAATCCGACGGAAGACAAAAATTGCTGAAATCGGAACGTCAGGGACAAGGGCCTGAATCTCCCTAATCCCATTGGCATTAGAATAAAGAAAATCAACGGAAGAAAATGAATATAAAACTGTAAGTCCATTCAAAACTCCTTAGCATTAATATTTTTCTCTATTTCCTATCTCCATTAATTCCTCATATAAAATTTAATTCTGGTTTTTGCAAGTGGAATTAAATAATTTTATAAACTAGATTATTAGTTATTTTATGACGGACATTGACGATTTAATAAGTAAGTTCAATAAGGTTTTTAAGCCCACGACCAACAAATCAGAGTCACAAACAGCTACAATAATGGAAAATGATAGGCCTGTAGAATATCAACTTCTTAGATTGTATATTGAAAATATTCCCCGATATGACGGTAACCCTAATACTTTAGGAATTCTTATAGAAAGTTGCGAAACCCCGATTGCTACATTTTCTGATGTAAATAATCCAAATTAGAATTAATTCATATTGCGTGCTGTAATAAGTAAATTAACTGGCAGAACACTAATATTAATGGATCAAGGACAAAATTAAGAACTTGGAACTCAATCAAGGAAACCTTAATTTTAACTTTTAATGATCAAAGAAATATAGATTGTTTGGAACAAGACTTGATCAATTTGCACTCTTTAAGAAACTAAACCCCATAAAATTTTGGTATGAGATGCCAAGACGTGAAAAGTCTGATTATTTCTAAATTAAGCACCTTACCCTTAACGGAACAAGAAATGGCAATAGGATTAGGTGGTTATAGTAGTTCAGCTCTTACAACATTTGTAAGAGGTTTTTCAGGACAAATTGAAAATGATGTTCGTTTAAGTAACCCAGATAATCTCGAAAAAGCTATGTTACTGGTAGTAGAGGAAGAAAATTTTCTTTACAGTACAAATCACCAAAATGCTTATAAACCTATTCCAAAAATATCACCATCCAACCCACGAGTAACTCAAATAAATTCACGCTTTACAAGTCCTCTAAATAATTCCCATACAAATTTTCAACATTATAATAACTCTTCTTTTATGCCTAGAAACGAACCAAATCGTTCGCAATTTAAACCAACTCCTTTTCATGCAACACAACAAAATGTTTCAACACAACGAAAACCTAACTTTCCTAGTAATCTACAAAATTCACATTGCACCCAACGGAATACAAATCAAATTACACGCAATACAACTATTTCCAAATAATACATTTTTTTACAAATCTAACGTAATGAAACAGTACAAACCAGAACCAATGGATACTTCTTCAGGAAGTACACTGTTATATTGACACGCATTATATACGCAAGATGTAAAGCAAACAAATTTCATTGAATAAAATGCTAATGAAAACTACAGCCAACAACATCCAAACTACTTAGAACCATATCAAGAACATTCATCGATAGACCGTGAAAATTCATCTAATAACATGGATAACTGGTATCCCAATTTCGAATATCAACCCACAGAAGAAACGTATAATGTAGCTCACGACACTTAACTTGACAGCGGTGCAAATTTTTACGTAGATAGGCTCCAACACGATCCAACGTAATAAATTTAAATCTTATGAAAGCCAATCTACCTCGCATTTTTATCCCTGAATTGCAAGCGAACTTTTGAATAGACACCGGTAATACACGTAGCCTAATGTATCCCCAATTAGCTTTTAAATTTTATGAAAATTATATTCCTAATGAAGACTTCCACATTATAAATTTATTCTGGAAATACTATTTCATTATTTTCATTAAGAAATTAATTACATTAATAAATTATAAAATACAGTTGAAATCATCTAACTTGTCAAAGCGTCTTGCATTGATGAATAATTGTCACACATAATTGCCGAAATGTTCTGAAAACTATGTGAAAGAAGAAGACATTATACAACTAAACTCTGAAATTTATTCAAAAATCAACCAGGTAACGAAAAAGATAAACCAATTCAACAATATGAATATTATATGATTTATTAGTTAGATTTCCTAAACAATTTTCTAGATAGATCTTCTAATTTATATATGATGAATATTATTCCTACAGCTTAAATATTTTTCGTAAAACAGATAATTACATATTCAGAGCTTATTCTGTAAATATTATAGATATTATGTAAATATGTAAATAATATAAATAAATATGTAAATAGTCCATATAACCTATTGAAAGAAACCATATTGGCTTGCTATTGTTCATGAAATTTTCCAGCGAATATTAAGAAAATTTTGAAAACTTCGATTCGATATAAGGTTAAACATATAAAATGATAAACGGGTTTTGTTAAAACACGGTATCACTGTATATTCCTTTTTATAGACAAATAAATAGCTCTATTTTTACTATTTACTGATCAACAAAATATAACTAAGTTATTCTATTTACAGTTATTTGAAGTTCCATTTAACTCTTAAAACTTAAATTGCCTCTCTAAAAGTGTACTGCATCTACCTGTTATGCATGGAGCAAGAATATATTGCTATGTTAAAAATCAACCTAACATAATTGTCTAACCAAATTGCTGGGTATACAGGGTTTTCAAACTTAATTCGGTATTATTGCTAACTTTCTTATTAAGGTAACTACCCAGCCGGTAAATTGGCAATCTAGTGTGCTATTTTACGCTGATTACGATGGCTGAAACAGAAAAATAATTGACAGTCATGTTTTCGAAATATCGGTAAGAACGTACTTTCTTAATGGAACACCCGGTATATAATACTTCCAATCAACAAAGAAATACATTCTGAACAAAATTTGTCTTACATCATACTATCCTAAAGCAAGAAATGAAGGACATATTTATTATTTTTTAATTTCACAGAGAAGGTGGTAATTTAAGATCCAATTGTTTATTGTACACATTTAATACACCTTAAACGAGAAATAAGTGAAAAACGTTAAAGTAAATGCTGGAAAACTTCCCCTTCTTGTTCTGTACGTTTTTGAGCATGTTTGTATACACGCCTAGTGGCCTTCGCAATGGTTCTACGATCACTACTGTTAACAATATTCATAATGCTGTGTGCTCGAGGTAGTCGAGATTTTCATATCGGCGTTTATACACTTCATCCTTTAAACATGCCTAGAATAAAAAACCTTAAGGGGTAAGATCTGGTGAGCGAGGAGGCCAGCGCACAGGACCGTTTGCTCCTAAATATGTTACCAAAATTTTTTTCTAATAAATTACCAACATGTTGAAAATTATGGGTAGGAGCACAACCTTGCTGAAAGAAGATCAATTGTCCATCAATTAAATTCAAATCGTCTAAAAACTTTGCAAGTATCGCTGTCAACATTTCGGTGTACCGTGCACCGGTTAAAGTCCCTTGATAAAATACGGGACAGATAATTCTCGAGCCGATCAATCCACACCATACATTAACGCTGAAGCGTCTTTGAGGATTAAAATAAGGGGCCCGTAGCGGATCTTCTCAGCTCCAACAGTAATAGTTTTGCTATTGAACATACCACTGGAGAAGTTCGCTTCATCCATCCATAAATCAATCGCCAAAAATCTTGATTTTGTCTCATTTGAATAATAAACCATTGACAGAAATGAAAGCTTCTTTCTTGATCACCTAGTAACAGCGACTGTGTGAGTCTGTATGTATACTACACAAATTTGCGCTTCTTTAAAATGTTGTGAATTGTTCCCAAACATAATCCACTTTCACGCATTAAATAATTCGTTGGTTTATCAGGGTAGGCTTCAAAGTATGTTAACACTTCAATTTCAGCTGTTTCACTAATTATAAACTGCTGTTGACGCTACTTTTAGTAAAAGTATTCATGTTCGATCTAAATTTACAATACAAAAATGAAAACTACTTTCTATCATTGTAACTCACGAGCCCTTTCGGAATGTTTTTGACATAGAATATACCATTCTAGCATATCACTGTTTCTGAATGTGTAAAAGGCATTATTAACACGGAGAAATAACAATTAACACAACTTATAAATTACTTAAACACTCTTACAGAATTTTGACTTTAATTGTTACAGTTATCAGATAATCGACTATTTGTTCAATTACGACCTTCTTTGTGAAATTAAAAAATCATAAATATTTCGCTCATTTCTTACCTTAGGATAGTATGATGTAAGACACATTTTAAATTTTGTTTAAAATGTATTCTTCGTCGATTGGAAGTATTATATACAGGGTGTTCCATTAAAAAAAGTACATATTTATCGATATTTCGAGAACGTGACTGTTAATTGTTTTTTGTTTCAACCATTGTAATCAGCATAAAATAATACACTAGTTTGCTAATTTGACCGACTTCGTAGCTACTTTAATAAGAAAGTTAGCAATAGTGCCGACTTAAATTTGAAACCCTGTATACAAACAAAATATAAATATCGGCCGGTCCCTATTGGTGTAGTGGTTAGCATGTTTGCCTCTACGCCCTAGGGACAGGGAATCAAACCTGATTGAAGTCGGTAAATTTTTTAGCGAAGAAAAATTTAAAAAATGTCTCCTTCACGGATAAGGAAGTAAAATCGTAGGTCCCGTATCAATGTAATATTTGGTACGTTAAAATTCCCTACTGGCTTTCAGATTCAGAAAAATTCTAGTAGGCATGGCGAGATGACTATATAACAGTTCTAGTTCAAGGGGGCCAAGGAAAATTCCGCATCCCGAACCCTCAGCCACAAAACAAACAAACAAACAAAAATATGAATATCTGCACACTTTGTTCTGAGTAGTACATATGCTTTATGATAAACTTAGCATATATGAGAAACGTTCTAGATCTTTTCGATAAAAGCTTCAATATATTCATCATGCATATAATTTGAAATTGATACTCACTAAAAATAATTTATATACTGTACAACCTAATAGAAATGTTAATTAAAAATCTGGTGTGAGACAACACACGACTTTCTCTTACACAGTTTAAATTTAATTTGAACTTATTTACGTACGTGACTTTCCTATACACCAAAATTGTAAACTCAAAAATTAATTTAAA
>JAHWXV010065391.1:0-14051 GCA_024586415.1 Phrixothrix hirtus | reverse complement strand
ATTCTATACAACCCTGTTTTACTATTTCGTTTATTAAACGGTAACAAACACATTTTTCGGCTTACTCAATTAATTCTCTCAAAGAATTTAGAATAACATGTAAATTTCGTACCCACTCAACAACACGTCCCCCGTGTAGTTTTCAAAATCAAGATAGTAAGCAAAAAGTCTTTGCCACGCACATGGCATTCCGAGGCGCCATCTGTTAGTTATAATTCTAATCTAAACGTGCTGTTGTCGCGTTTTTCAAAGTACGGCAACCAAATTTACTAATATGCCAGGTTGTTTCAAATGAAATCCGGATTGGATCTGTAGAGCATGCAAATGTGTCACCGTTACAAAATAAATTGCATGACGTTTTAATATAATTATCTGGATAGTCTTTGATCGCTTAGTTTATTAGATAAAATAATTGCAGCACCAAGCTGTCATCAATATTTGCAATGTCGTCGCTAAATAATTGTACCAGCGAAGAAATGCACTCAGTTATAAGATTTTTAACTGCTGAGGGTGTAAATCCATCTGATAAATGTGTATGGAGATAGTTGTATGACTCGTTCAAGTGTTTTTGAATGGATCAATAAGTTTAAAAATGGAACTGAGAGTGTGAGAGGCGCTCCGCTCCCGGGACCGGTAAATCGTGTAATCACTCCAGAGAATATTGCAGTGGTTCAAGCGCTGATTTATCAAATCAGGCGAATTAAACTTGAAGAAGTCACTTCAAAAATTAATTTGAGCATTGGTTCATCTCATAATATTGCTGTGCACCTCCTTAAATTTCTTAAAGTGTGCGGTGTATAAATGGTTTCGCAAGCAGCCAAAAAAGTTTTCTCGGATAGAATTGACACATTGGTCGACAGGTGGAAAAGGTGTATTGAGGCAAGGAGATTACGTAGAGAAATAATATGCTTACCAGTAATTTTTTACAATAAAAACAGTTTTACAAACCCAATCCGGATTTCATTTGAAACAGCCTCGTATTAAATTGAACTTTCGTTATCAAACTAAATAAACTCAAACAAACTGAATTATTAATAAATAAAAAATTATACATGACGTCGCAACGTTGCAGCTTCTTTTGCATCCTGTATATAGATATTCAACAAATTAATCCAAGATAAAACTACCAGTTAGCATCTGTCATTTACATTTTTGTTTGTTGTAGAATGTATTTTTAGAAGTAAATAGTAAAAACTATGCACTTCATGATAATTTTGTACGATTAGCAGTATTGTGTATGAAGCACGCCTAAAGTTTATTGTAAATAAAAAATAACTATTTGATTCCCTTTTGTAGTAGAATCCGCTTTTTGGATAATTTAGACAGACTCATTTTAATTCAGCTTACTAACATATAGCTGCTGATAACTTTAAAGTTTCACTATACCATTGCTGCGGGAATATATGTTATATGTTTGGGACTATTTATAAAAATGTATTACCACAGAATTGTTTTTATTTAAAGTAATGCATTGTCATGATATGGACAGTGTAAACATTACTTACAGTATCTTAGAAACAATTAAAATGTAACATTGCAAAACTTATTAAAAAAAAGGATGCTGTTAATTATTAGTATAACTTAGTTTTAGTAGGACTTTATGGAAAACAAACACACTACCCTTCAAAAGTCAACATTTAAGTAGAAATATGTCACGGAAGTGAAAAGCATTCATAATGGAAATAAACAATAGGCCATTAATGTCTTGCCCAAACTTCACTACCTAAGCGAAAGCCTCAAATTCTCCCTGTCCTTTCATCTGATTTGGAAGTGTATGGATGCCAACTTCTAAATGAATAAATAAATTATCTACACTTATATGATTTCTGTTTTATGCACCCTCATACTTTTGAATACAATAATCCGCTTATAAGATTTATATTACCAAATTAAAACGGAACATATTTGTTGAACTGTGATGGTTATTTAAAGATGTATTTCTAAATTAGACTTTTGTTAGTCTGTTTCTTTCATCGTGGTATACAGTATAAATATGCTGTTAGAATTGAAACGTAACCTATTTGTATTATGTATTGGTTTAAAGCGAGTTTGTTTAAATGGATTTTAAAAAACAGAAAAATAGCTCGTATCTACATTGCTTTTTATCTTTCTAAATTTTTATTTGAGTCCAGTACCTTGCATGTCAATCAATGCTTTACGCTGGAAACTTCTTAGCAATTAAATTTCATGTCTGTTACCATTGTTATGTTGATAAGATTGCCTTTTAAGACAGAAATCCACACTACACCGTGCTAAGAGGTTCTTCAATGTAAAATTGAAACGAAGCGGAAATGTTGGATTGTACATTTACCACGTTATAACTTCAAACCAGAATCTAATTTAGACATCTATATTTGTAAGTTTGTAGCGTCTTATACTCCCTTACTTGACGATTTCTTTTCATAAAACTGCAAAAGAATACCTTTTTCGTATGTAACAATATCAAATACTTTCATTTTGAGAAGTAAATATTCATACAAAATATTTAACGCTATGCAGAGTGCCCATGTTATATGTTACCTAAAGTACTATAAGCCTTCCAGTTAAATACAATGGAACTTTTGTTTAACGATATTTGCTGAAACACAATTTCATCTAGCGAACTAAATAATGAATAATACCCACGAAAAATATCGAAATTTTACTTGAACTGAATTCTTAAAGCTTAAGTTATAACTGAAACCTATGCAATAAACCTATTTAAACAGGATTGTGTACTTAAATCATAAATCCCTATGTCGAAGAAATTTGAATCCGTGTACGAATCATCTGGTATTGCATTAACTGTTTACTAACAATGTTTATTATAAGTAGGGCAATTAAAAATATCTCATAGATTAACATAAAATTTAGGATAATAATTTTTTCAGTGCACTATACAACAAAAATAGGTGGAATGTAAATGTTCACACAAACGCACTAAGTTTTGATTACTTATTTTTATCGTATGTTGATGTCATCAAGAAACAAAATTTATTAATCCATATCAACATACCTAAGAATTAAATAAAAATGTATATAAAATTCTTAGAAATCGAAAATGCGTTTTAACCAAAGGTAAATAAGTTATCCTTAACATTTTAGAATAGAATGTAAATATATTATAAACCGTTAGATTTTTTAAATGGGAAGATGGACAGGTAATATAAATACGTTACCATCACATAATTTAAAGAAGCGTAAAAATTTAAAAAACTTGCCGCAAAAACATGTAAACTAAGAACTAAGACCCAAAACTCACAAAAGACACGTTTTATGCAAATTTAAACAGGTTCATCAGTTAAAAAGTCCCTGCAAGTTCATTGCAGTAAAAAGATTACAAAAGGATAGCCACGAGTTGGGAATTCATCCATGTAATTCAAAGGTGTTAATAACACTGCATCAAGTGTTATAAAAATTTCAGAGTGGACATCCGTTTCACCTGATAAAATCAATCAGAAGATATCGAGAAGGTTAGTTCTCAATTAAATTTTATTTAACGCGAACGCGAATCGCGAATGTTTAATTAGTAAAACAGTTAAGTTTAAAGAATATTAATTTGAACTTAATTTAATAATAGGAAGCATAATTAAGTTTGCTTAAACAAGACATTTAATTTCCTTGCAAAGCATTAGTAAACAAATTCAGATAAAAAAACCTAAGTTCATAGTAAAGTAAGTATTAACAAACTTAATTCAATATTCATAAATTCTATATAAATTGATTGCATCGATCGTAATTTAATATTTTTAATCAGATTTAACATTAATGTTATTTATTGCATTTATTGTTACTTTATTGTGTATGTTTAAATTTTTAAAATTATGATCCAACTTAAATTGACTTAATTTTACATTGACATTGTCGTATTTGTTCGAGCAAGGCAAAATGATTGTACATACCTAAGTTAAACCTTTTCAGGTAAAAGCAAATAAGTGTCGAAAAATATCTCAAATCTTGGAGAACATTGTTACTGAATACCGTTATTGTGTAGTTTATGCCCCTAAATAAATGAAATTAATATTATATCAATTAAATAAGGCACGACTACGTAATACGTAGTTCATATGCAGAAATCTATTATTTCCTCAATATCTAATTTACGTATGACTATATCACCTTGAAGTTTACGCATATATTAGCTAAAATATATACAAATGCGATCATTCGCTCCACAAAAACGGCATCCCGTGAATATTCCAGGAATGAAGTTCTCACATCTCATATTTACAAGAATTCAATTTATATGTATTTATTCTCAGATACTTTATGTAATTCATTTTAAAAAGAAATAAGTTTACGTATAAAGCTGCAGTTATAATTGTTTTTGTTTAAAAACAAATTAACAAACACGTTATTTAGAAGAGACGGTATCAATGGTTAAAGTCAAAATTTGATTCTAATAGAACACATATTTTTGCTAAACTATTAAAGTGAGTTTAGATCATTAGATTTTTCAATTATATGTATTAGGTACGCATTTTAATCGAATTTAGTTATAGTAATACGTTAACCAAATTTTATTAGATTTGCTGTCACTAAGGTTAATAGAAAAATCTAACTAAAATTCTAATTAAGTAACTTTAGTAATAATAAACAATCTGAAGGTATTGAATAGGCAAAACCTAATTACACCTTTTATAACTGACACAATTAAGGGGTTACTCTAGTGATATATACAACCCAATATTTAATTAGTAAATATCTGTAATTATGAGCAGCTTCAAACGCAATTTTATTAAAGCAATACTTTTCGGAATAAATCGTAAAAAAACTCCTTAACTAGACCATCAAATTAATTACCTGATGATAATTCTGTAAAAAAACCTCTTGTATGTATATTTTAAAAAGGTTTTCTTAAGGTAATTAATTTAACATTATAATTTGAGATTTCTCCTTTTTCAAATTGCATTTGAAGCTGCTAATAACTATAAGGACTTAATAATTGTATTTTGGCTCGCATATAGCACTAAAGTATCTCTTTAACCTTGAATGATAGGAAATCATGCCATACGAACGAATGAAGTGTTGTATAGACCGCATTGTTATTCTGTTACCGATCTCTGTCAGAAGATCATTGATCTTGAGAATGACGATCACTAAAAGCAAGCACGCTGTCTTCGATCGTCCGTCTGTAGTTCGTATACGTCATCCAAAGGATCTTTGGCGATGTTGTCTACCGTCTTGATGCCAGTTTCTTTCATAAAAAATAACTATAGCAATATTTCTTTACATCTGCCTAGCGATTTCATGAAACTCAACTCACGCCTCATGTAATCTAATGATGAGGACCCGGTCAAAATTCTTTGAGTTGGAGGTAATTCACTTACCTTCAAACCTGTGGTATTTTAAACATTGTACTTTGCAACTATGCAGATTATAACACCAAAAATAAAGAAAAGAAACAACACCCGTATTGTTGGGAATCGCCAAAAAACGAGATAAAGATTTAACCAGTCTTGTTAAACTTTTTAACATTTATCGTTATGAACACCACAAACATACGCACAAATTTTGGTTTAAAGATGACCGGTTGTACTTGGCATTACCTCTTTTATGCCTTATGTATATTTGCAATATATCTCGTTAAAAATTTCCAAATGTTTCATTTCTAATTTTAGTTGATGCATCATTTAATTAACACTAAATTATTTGGAATACACCCCTACCCATATAAACACAAAATTTAATGTTAGATTTTATTTGAAGCTGGCAACATATTTCACTCCAATTGGGAGCATTCTTTAATTCAAATATAATATAATATTATACTGTGCTTTCATTTAATCCCGAATCCCACGTGATCAGTAACTTTCTTAAATTTAGGAATATTTGTATAACAAAGTTGTAATTAACCAAAGTTGAGAAACTAGAAATGTAACTAAACATATGACAAGCATTCTTTGGTTATTGTGCTGGCATATTTGTAATCTGTTTTCTAAACTTTTAAAATAACATTATTAAATAAATCAGTTTGTTTCAAAACTAAAATATATCTACAACGTTCTTGTAAAGACGTAAGTCTGCTATTTATTAAACAAAACCTAAGTTACCGGTTATTCTTATTACAGTAAAAATGCCATTTACCCAAGAACAGGATGCTTTCATTTTAATGCCACACTTTTGAAGTGGAAATCGTAATGCAGATGGAACTTGGGTTTACTCTTTGCAATCTTGCATCCAACTATTCATTCAACAATATCCTGATGTGAATTTTGAATACGATGTTTTTGAACATCACAAACATATTTTAAATAAATAATTTGAAACTAAGCATTGTATTTGCAAAGGGAAACCCAACTGGAAGACTGGCAATTTTGACAGAAGAAGTTGTTATGAATATTCAAGAACACATAGAACGCAGTCCTAAAAAATCTTTACCGCAACTGTCACAACAAACTTCTATGTGTAATAAAAACATTTTTGATTAATATTTCACTAGTTACATACTTGCAGATGTTTCTGTTGGAACATGTCATAAAGTGTTAAAGACAAATCTTCATATGTATCCTTATAAAATTTCAGTTATACATCAATTATATCCGAACGATTACCTGCAAAGATTATAGTATTGCCAGTGGTTTAATGCAAACTTAAATAATGGTGAATTACTTGATTTAACCTTTTTCACTGCTGAGGCATGGCTTCATTTATCAGGCTATGTTAACAGCCAAAATTATCGTACATGGGCTACAGAAAATCCTAATGAATATGTTGAAACTGCATTACATCCTATTAAAATTGTAATTTGGGTAGCAATTTCCGGAAGGCGTATTATAGGACAAATATTTTTTAATAAAACGATTAATGCCAAAAGATATCGTGCCATTATTTTGCAACAGTTTTTTGAACAATTATACGATGATGAACTACAACACGGATATTTTCAACAGGATGGTGCTACAGCACGCACTGCTTATGAAACTGTTAATTACATACAACAGTTTTATGGTAATAGAATTATAAGTCGTGGATAATGGCCTACTCGAAGTCCCGATCTTACGCCTCTAGATTATTATTTATTTGAACGACTAAAAAACAATATTTATCAAAACCGTCTTCATAACCTTGAAGAATTAAGATTAGCCAATATTAGAAGCATAACCTGTGAATCGTATAAAAATTATGTTTTCAGGGAGTGTGGCAATTAAGTTCTAGCATTAGATCATATCAGTCAATCATCTAAATAAAATTCGTGAATGTATGTTTGCCTTATTTCTAATATCGATAATTGTTTTCTAAACTTTATGACTTATCTCTGGCTGGATTAATTGAGCTATCTAAATCTAACAGACTTGCTTATATGGCTAATTAAATAATATTCAAGCACACTGTCGTGTACTCACCTTCTACGTTGAAACCTGTGCCCTCTCGAGTCCAACGCCAAAGTCGGAACACGCCGTGCAAGGCACAACGATAGGTTTGAGGTCAACCCCCCTAAGGTACTTATTTCGGCATAGAGCTTGTCCAGAGGTCGCGTCCTCTGGAGAGTCGGTCTCTGGGGCGCCCTGTAACCCTGCATAAGTCGACAGAAGCCCCCTGATCAGCATGAGCGCCTACATCACCTACCAAGCATCAGCTTTTCAACGCGCCCTTCGGCCTGAGCAGAGAATTGGCGTCCTGTCAAAGCCCTCTAACGAACACCTAGTCACATCTACAACTCCTACCGGGTTTTTTAACGCGAGTGGAGGGCGCTCACGAATCCCGCATCGTCCTTACTGGTACTCATCGGGACTGCCGCTCTCGGTCTGTGTCTCCTCCAGCATAATGTCTAGATATGTGCCGACTTACAATAGACGACCTTGTTGGCAAGCCCTGGTGATAATGGGCGATGGCCATGACAGTACCCATATTTATCAAGTTTGTCGGAGGGTCTCTTCATTTTTCGACGGGCCTCCTGTGCTCGTCATAGAATCGCACGAGTCGAGATTTTGCATCGGATACGCAAGTTTCCGAAAAATAACGTGCCGAATCCAGTTACTTCCTCGTGCGGGGAAACTCGTAGTCAGTGGGCGACTTTTACCCGTCTTTTGTCAAGGTTATAGCGGTCTCCAATTATCAATTTGACACCCAAACGTGGAAAATTTGCCATCTATCTCAACTACATCTGCTAGTATCTTCGATGCGCCGTCATTATTTAAATTTAGGCGTTTTAATGTCATTTTTACTTAATGCGAAACGCCGTCCTCGTTTATAATAATATGTATGGAATTTCAAGGCAGATGTTTTCTTTCAACTATTGTATTGAAGTTAGAACATTTCTATAAACAGCTCTTGAAAAAATTAAAAGGATTAAAACCAAAAGAAACAAATCCAACCTCTTAGTTGAGTGTTATTTCTTTATATTAAATATGTTAATTAAGCTGCTTTAAATAGGGTACGACAAACAACAAATAGGAAACACATAACTTACAGGATAATTGGTAAAATTGAGTACAGTGTTCCTCAAAAAGTGTTTCGACAAAGTTGTTTTAAAAAATTTAACTCTAACGGCGGCGAGAGGCTACCTTAATTATAAATACCCTTCTAAAAACGAAACAATAAGTCAGTCTTGAGATTCTATAACGGGGAAGTATAAATCAAAACACTACGATTAACTCTGAAAATTAAAACACATGCGTCCTCGTTCAAATCCCGGATCATATATAAAAAGTTTTTTAAGTCCAGCATGCTTTTGATTGTTCAAGACCAACATATCTCCTTCCATCACACGCGTCTTCAGTTATCGAGAAACATAAATCATGGCAATAGATAGCAAGGCATAACTTTATTCATGTCTTGAGCTTATCAATTGTTGAACGAGTACATGGTACAAAAACATTGTCATATTAAGTTATAGTCATGGAATTGGAAATGTTTATTGCGGCATAATAAAAAGCATATCACTGACGTATGAGGCATAATTTGGGTCTCACATGTATAATAATATTATTTTAATTTCTAAAGATAACTATGTAGTTCGTAGATGAAAATTAAACAGAGCCACATTTGATTTTTAGTTTCTACGCATTCACCGGTCTTTATTTAAAATTCGGTAGTTTATTTTAACAATAGAAGAGCTTTATGAAATATTACTTTTAGTTTTCTATATAATATGAATAGATTTCATTTGAATATCTATCTGGAAATCATAGTTACCTGGTTATTTTTACCCCCATAACGTTAGGTTAGTTATATATTGTAAAGAAACCGTTGTTTATATTCACTAACTTATAATTATTTATTTACACTTATTTACTTAAATATTTATTTCAAAATACGCTAATAATAAGCGTTTATATTTCTATTTGTGTATAACAGCTACTAACCAGACAAAACGTTAAGAAAACTAAAAATAAGGAATTTAATTTTTTATTTATATAGAAAGAAGCCTCAAAAATTCTACATTAGTAAGGAATAAAATTGGTCAAAATTTCAATGTCAGGACTCATTGCTGTCTGTAACCTTGAATTTATTTATTTAGATATCAGTTACAACAATGAGTCATTTGGGATTACATCATGTATCTTAGTTCCACTGAATCTTTAGAATTGTTCCGTAATGTTCTAGTGAAATCTTATTGTCTCTAATTTTGTTAGAATATTGTAGTCGCAAACATTATGAAGCCGAGTACCTTGAATATCCTATATAACCCAGATATCGAAAGTATAGATCACTAAATTCCGTTGGTCTATCAGTCTGTCTATATGTTACCATTTGTTGATCCTTCTTAATCTTGGTAACGAGTGATATTTCGAAATTGTTTTATTATAACTTGAATAACGAAAACGTTTAAGTTATATCTATCGGACAAAAGAAAACATTACTTAAATAAATAATTAATTCCTTCTTAACGAACAATATATATAGCATTCAACTTATTAGATACCTACAAAATTTGTAAATTTTAAGAAAATTAAATTCATTTTATTTTTTCTATTATTAAGTTTTACAAACTATTATTCTACGAAAGTTAACTTAATTATTTAATAGCGTATACAGAGATTTATGATTTTTTTTCTAAAATGATCGGTTTTTAAATACTGAAGTAATATATAAAAACTTATAACAAATTTTTGAAGTTTCCGGATTCTATAGAACACCTGAAACTCTTAGGTTTAACAATATATTATCCTTCAAGTTCTCATTGACAATCTTGAACTTTTTAAAGGCGTGGGGTTCTCAGTGGCACTTGACCCTTCTCCCCTATCCTCATATCAATATGAAATTTAAAACATTTACTTACTTATGCCCTACAATTAGAATATAGCTTTATTCCTATTAGCCTGATTCTGATTACTTAAACAATTCTAAAGTGGTCAGTTGAAATTTCAAATAAATTATACTTGCAGTGATGACCGTGATTTCAATTAATTTATATTCTAGACTTATGTCTATGCAATAATGCATAACATATATTCATGATTAAACTAATAAATTCATAGGTTGCGTAAAACATTTTCGAATGCAAATAAATGATCCTGCAATGATAAATAAATCACTTTTAAATCTTTTCGATATCTAATAATATTATATGTCTAGTCGTCAAAATTTTCAACTCTGTTTCTGTGTATTATGTTTTTCATCTTTAGCGAGATTTAAAATTTAAATGCATCAATTAAAAGGTTTAAACGAATATCAGTATAATGAAACTTGTTGTTTGCACAAATATTTTGGTAGTAGTTGCATCATTTTAGAGACTTCCAGTATGCTTCTGCGTAAGTTATTACATTAATGTTAATAATTTGTGAATACATCACTTGAGATATGACTACATAGATTAGTCTAAATTATTTTCAGATAATGTAACACATTCAACTGTAACGACCAAAAAGCTTGCAAATTCTGAATTCGTATGCTTATACTGCAGTACAGAGTTAATATTTACAGAGAGAAATATTCAGGGTTCTCTTGAGTATAATGAGAATGCTGGTATAATTTCATAAATCTTAATTATGTTTGTATACATCTATAATAAATAAGCATTATGTTTGCTTAGAAATACTTAATATTACTTTGAACTTTGCCTACGTATGTATATATATTAGAAAACTGCTGGTACTATATCATGATTTGCAATCTACCGTCGTATTCTTTAAAGTATTGAAACCAGTTTAATTGTGTATATGAGGTTTATGTAGAAAATCCATATACAAGCTGAATAAACATTTTATTATACTATTAATTGGGTAATTCAACAGTATCCCCTTCAAAGTACTCCACCCAAGTAATATACATTTCTGCCAACGTTTCTTGCACTGCTGGAAACAGCTCTTCAGTTCATTTTCGGTGATGCTCTTGAATAACCTCGACGTTTCCATTTTAATCGTTTCCACCGCAGCCAAATGCCTCCCTCGAACCAGAATTTTGCATTTATGAAACAACAAAGAATCGCTTGAAGCTAAGTTGAGCGAATATGGTGGGTGCTTCACCAATGTTATTAAATTTTTGGCCAAAAACTCACGGACAGCTAGTGATATGTGCGCTGGCGTGTTGTCATGATGCAAAATCCACGAATTGTTATTCAAATTCATCTCTACCACTAGCATTCTGGCAGTCTTACACCTGTCTTGAAGTACAGCATTTTCTACACGAGCAATGTTCTCGCCATTCGCGACCTTAACGAAATCGTTTCACCCAATTAAAACACTGTTGGTTACTTAAAAGCATTATTTCCATAAACTGCTTTCAGATGTTGAAAGATTTGGGGTGCATTCTTATCAAGTTTTGTAAGAAACTTGATGACGATGCGCTGTTTCTCGCCATCGGAAATTTCCATGGCGACGGGGGTCTGCGAAAGGTGTAGAAATAAAGAGCAGCAAAACTATCTGACTCACTCTCTAACCGGCCGGGCGTCTACTGGGGCTCAGTTAGGTTGTGGCAAAAGGGGAAGGCGCTCGGTTACGCCCCCTCCCTCACTCTGCGAAGAACCTCGTACGTACAGAGGATGTTTCAAACAGATTGTTTTGCGATTTTTGTGTCTTACAATTTTTGAACACATACAATTTTTATCAATGCACTTCTTCATACTTAACAAATAACAATTAGCGTTTTGAAAATAACAAAAGTTGATCATAACTCCTCATCATTTGAAAGATCTTCTGTCAACTGTTTCCCAATAAAGGTATAAACTAAAGTCGCAGGGAGCAAGATCTGAATAGCAGAGAGAGAGAGAGAGAGTGTACCACAACCTTCAACGTAGTTTAGCTAAGATAAACTGTTGTTATTGCTTTCCAGTGCGCCGAAACGTAAGTACTACAAGGACCACAGACAAAACCACTTAGCATGTAATTTAGCGGCAACTGTCCTTTCAAAATGATAGCTTTAATTAAGCCTGGTGTCTCAAAGACACTGCAATTATTCTTTTACTGATATATTTCGAAGCAGCTTCTCTTTGTCTTTATCAATCCATACGCTACTGTGAACGTTGGTTTAAACGTCATACTAATAAATCAAGATTTCGTAAGATGTCACTATTGACAACACAGCCTTAAATTTCCACAGAGCTGCTTATTTTATATTGTTGATAAGTGAAGCACACACAAGTTACAAAGCTTTCTAACTTTTAAGTTTTCGCTAATTAATTAATGTAGTGTGGAAACAGGCTTACCTAGCATCTCATATAATGGGGAACATGTAACATCGATCTGCAGTGATAGCCTTTGAAATAGCATAGGTATTTTTCTTGACACTTTTTCTACTATACGACTAGTACGCGGTCACTCGTTATGGGATACCAATATTTAACTGTTCCCATAGATAATCAATTTTGATTAATTAAAACAGTCATTTTAGTAAAACATTTTTGGGTTGCTGCTTCTTGGTTAAAGTTGTAGTAAAAGATTCTGAATTATAAATAATTGCCAATCTACGATTTTTATAGATGTGTGAAATATCTGCTAGACAGTCAATAGAACTTTTCTAGCGAGTGATTTGAAAAGTTATACCACGGGACTTCTGAAACATCCTACGTCCTGTTTAAATATTTTTTGAACTATTAAATAAATTATTCTATAAACTAGTTGTCCCAAAAACAACAGGAAGGGTAATGTAAGAGAATCGTTCAATATCTAAATATGAAACGACTGTCATAAAAAAAATTATCTAAGAAAAAGCTACGACACTATAAAAAAGTTAAGCAAAAAGGCATGTAGTGGAGTATTACGTTCTTGTGCCAGGAAAACTTCAAGTCATAACATCAACTCTAACGGTGGTGCTTGCGACCATTTAATTTTCCAAAGTTTCAATTTTCTGCGATTTAGAAGGACTGACTGTAGCTATATGCTTGAAGATGAAGTTAAACGTATAATAATGAAGAAACAGAGTATTTTTTATGTAGGGTATTGATAACGCTTGTCCTCATACAGCCCGATCAACTTCTAAAACCATTGACAGACTAACTTAGAAACAACCACACATGAGTGTACGCATGCACTCACCCACCCACGCCCACAACATTCACACATACGCACACAACATCCACACGCATGCGCACTCACGAAAACGCACGTACACAAGCATGCACGCACACACGCACCACTCATCCACTCACCCATGTACGCATGACCCACGCACTTACAAAACTACACCCACAATGAAAATTTACGTATACGTTTAGTATGAGAATTTACCAATAATCCTAATACCTTTAACAATTCTAATTAAAAGTAACGCAATAAAAACTGACTGTAAATTGCGCCATAAAATATGTTCCACGTAAAGTCCTTTGTTGCCGTTGACTTATCTTTATTTTAATTTTAGTGGCAAACGTTCAACGTCCAATTTTGTTAGCTTATGGCCCATTGTCCTGTGTTTTGGTTAAAAGATAATCTGCTCACTAACTTCTTTTGTTAAATAAGCTTTGTTATGATCAAATAGTACAGAATTAAATATAATAATTTATTGACAATTCAACTATAATTATTGAATATATAAAATCCATACAATAAGAAATGTAACAAAAGAATTATAAATCTGGGAAATGTAAAGTGAGATAATAATAATAATAATAATATTTATTGTAATACCAGAATTAAAACAAAAAATACATTTAATATTTTTACAATAATAATGAACCCACAAAGTCAAAGACT
>JAHWXV010065390.1:0-19606 GCA_024586415.1 Phrixothrix hirtus | reverse complement strand
AATTAACAAGTCGTAAATGGGTAAAGTGGGAGGAGTTGTCAGTCGGAAATTTGTAAAGTAGGCGGAGTCATCGTTTATTTAGGAAGTGGTTGGGGTGCGTAGCAACAGTTGGCGAGGCTGTCTCGGGCGGCCATTTTTCTATAGGGAGGTGGTTTAAAGTGTTGGTAGCGGGAGTCATCGTCCATTTTGAAAGTGGACGGTATGAGTAACAAAGGTGAGCGTGACTGTATCGGGCAGCCATTTTGTTTTTAAGAAGGTGGTTTGAAGTGTGTTGGTACCTGGCATTTTGTTTGTAATTAAATTGGTTTGAAGTGTGATGGAGTTATGTAATCTTGCTATGTCGGAGAGGGATAGCGAGAGGTTCGTTGGACTGCTATGTCCTCCTTCGCATTTAAGCTTGCTAGAATTCTATCGACATTTTCTTGTTGATAGGAGATAACCTCATATGTTAGAGAGAGAGAGAGAGATAGAGATGTGCTAGAGGTTCATTGAACTGCAATAACCTTCTTGCTAGAAGTTTATACTTTAACACTAATATTTAAGAAATTAAGGTGTATTGTGCGCATTGCAAGAACGACATTTGATCTTAATTGAATGATGGATTACTATTACTGTTGTACAAAGAGAAAGTGTTTCCGTCAGCCAAGAATTGAATACGATGGTTTGGCATGTAAAGTTTGTGAACAGTTTTCTTATTGTCGTTGTAAATGTGACATGGAAAGCAGACAAAAGAAGTAAACAAAAGGAACAGAGAAAGTACAGGGAAGGTACGGGGGACTTTTTTAGAGGATAAATAAGTTAAGGTTTTTTAAATTAACGTTAGTATACAGTTAGATACATTAGCGTTAACAATATGTTCAGCATAAGATCAGTAGTACATCTTGCATGCGTAATAGTTTTAGTAGATGGTAATAATAATATAAGTACAACGAGAACTGCTAATAGTAATAAAAAATAAGAAGTCATTATAAACTATTTACATAAATATGGTTATTTAGATGTAGAAAATGAGAATACGCTATAGACTATTAAAATAGATTCAGAAAAATTTGTTTTTGATTTAAAAAGATTTCAAGAGTTTTACGATTTACCGATTGATGGTGTTATTAATCAGGAAACTGTTGGCCTGTTGAAAACGTCACTATATGGTGTTACAGATATTGTCACCTTTCCAAATTCGCGGTTCTCTTCAGTGGAATACAAATATTATTACATGCAACTTTTATCAAGCAACACCGCAACTTATTAACCTTGCCGAAGCAGCATTTGGATTATGAGCGAAATATGCAAATGTGCAATTTACACGGTCTTATAACAATCCAATGATTTTAATTTCAATGAAAGATTTTTATTATACGATGCAACCTGATAACACGCAATGGCCATTTGCGCTTAATGATAATATATTAACTCATGAATTTTTCCCTAAAGTATTAAACAACCCCACTGAAATCCATATGAACGGTAAGTTACGACGATACTTTGTAAATAAGGAGTTACCGAGAGGTTTGCGCAATTTTTATAAAGTATTAGTGCATGAAATAGGTCACGTAGTCGGAATTAAACATTCTTCAGATGCAAACACGATTATGTATGCTTACAATTTGAATCTATATGAAGACAATTGGAAATTATCTGCGTTAGATTTAAGTTTGGATGATATTTTAGCCGTTCAAAGCATCTACGCTAAAAGAATAACTACAACTGCAACCTCATCTGCGACTAAAGAGCCTTCAATTACCACAACAAAAGTGGCTACTAAAAGTACTTCGATTAGCAGAACAACAACGACAACAACAACAACAACAACAAAAACTACACCTGTTGTTACAGAACCAACACCTTTACCTGACTTATGTACTTTAAATAATCAAATTGATACATTCTTTGTTGTGAACAGGAAGATGTACATATTTCATGGGAAATAGGTGTGAATTGTTCCGTTAGGGTCAAATACGTGCAATGAACCGCAGTTAGTTACAGACTGGTTAAAGTTTCTTCCTAAAGACTTTACTAAATTTGATGCTATTTACCAGCGATCAAATGAAAAAATCGTATTCTTTGTCAAAAATGATATCTACATGATAAGCTTCCCCGCAATTAAACTTATAAATGGCTATCCTAAACTTAACACAGCGTTAGGTCAAAAAAATGCCATTAAAGTTAATGATGTAATAAATACATCCAGCGGTCAAGTATACCTGTTCTATAATAAGTACTTCTTTATGCAAATAAATGAATGTAGTTTTACAGAATTAAGATATGGTACGATTCTTCAAGAATTTTCAGGTGCTCCTGTGAACTTGAGATCTGCATTTAGATACATCGACTGAAATATTTATTTCTTTAATAAAAACACTATTTTCACGTACAATGAATTTAAAAAGTTAACATTGAGCACAAATAAGAAAGATTTAGCTATATTTAACATAAGTTGTCTTGTTGAATGCATTTTGTAGCAAATACAAAACCTTTTATCTCATTTGTTACATTTACAAGTAGAAAAGTATAGTAGTATTAAAAATGATTGGGATTACAAAAATAACGAAGCTGGGATAGACAAATAATCATTTACAGTTAATATGATTTTAATTTTAGTATGAATTTAGATGATGACGATAACGAAGGCATTGATGCTCAAAATATATCTATTTATAGAGAGAACAGAGAGTCGAAATGTTCCATTATTTCCTAGTGATTATCTACAAAAAGAATCGAAAACAGATTTAATTAAGGATTCAAAAGAAATGCATGTCACGATAAACGAAAACAAAAATCCAATCCATAACATGATCGTGTGCCCATACGCTTACAGACAGGCAAGAAAAGGTAATTGAGAAACAGCAGCTATAGATAAAATTAGATTTAAAGGTAGGAGATGTAGGTGTGAGAACGTCCTCCATAGAATTTTAATAGACGAACACAGATTTTATATTAACCAGCAACGTATGCGGAGAGCGGAAGAAGAAAAATGAGAATATGTCTCATAATAAACATACATGTGTTATTAGTAAAGTTTTTGTACTGATGCGTGTACGTAATTTCAAACATGACCGAAACTTACCAACGGGAAAGTGCACCATTGCAGTTTTTAGAAAATCATTTAGATTATCGATATCTACTAGCTGCAGAGGAATTTAATAAACGGTTGAAGATATTGACTTGGAACGAATGATCCACTTCACAAAGAATACATCGAAGTTGGATGCAGTATATATTTCGATTTAAAACCAATTGTACGGTTAATCTGCGTAGATTTTTATGCGAAAGGGTCTTTATCACGTGTTAATGTCATAGTATTATTTATCTAAGATTGGCGAGATCTTTTAAATAGAGAAGTTTACATACAATATAGATTTTTCAAATCGAACGAGTTAGATCCTCCAGGAGGTGAAGCTTGCTATTATATGCTTGACGAATATTTAAGCAGTAATTTTATTGTTAGCTATAATTACGAATTTGAATTTAACGAGGTACAATCGCTTGTAAAGAATATCATCATTAGACACAATCAAAATTATTATCTACACTTCAACGAAAGTGACGTCAGTGCATTATTTGCATCAACTACAAAATAATATTACTAAACAACGTGAATTTGACTACTTATCTCAATAATATTATTGAAAATTTTGTAAATAACGATTAGGATCTGTCTTCTCGTCCACAAAACATGAACAGTGCAGATTATGAAGATAAATTTATTATATTTATGAGGAACATTTTTAAATAATAACAAACTTTCATGTTTTAATTTAGCTGTTTTTATTGTTTTAAAATATAACAGAGTTTATTTTACAACCTTTTAACGATTTCCTCGTTTTTAATTGTAGAAATATTGCTAAGTAGTAATGCTATCTAAGAGATGTAATATGAAATTAATTTGATCTAAGAGTAATAATGCTATATTTAAGAATTGAGTTAGAAATCAGCATGAAAAACTGTTACGTCTTAAACATAGTATAGAAATTAATGAAACAGATAAAAATACTTATAAAAAAACTGTTAAACATGATATAGAAATGTATGACATAAGTAAAGTATTTGATAATGCGTTAAATATAACTAGCGGTGACGTAAATCCTACTACTGAATAAATATGTAATTTTAATGTATTTTTGTGAAAATTGAAAAACTGAAAAACTTTTTCTTGTGTTTTTTAAAAATATATCTCGATAAAAGCTATAAATACTTGATGTAATCGAGTATTCTCACTCATTATGATTAGACGTCGAAGAGGTGAAGGTGTTATAAATACCCATATAAACAAGCTGCCATTTGAAGTACATATTCCTGGATATCAATTCTGTGGACCTGGTACAAAGTTAAAGAATCGTCTTCTTCGCGAGGACAGAGATATTAACCCCTTGGATGCTGGAGAGCATGTCATAGCTTATAGCAATAGTAACGATTTAAGTGAAAGACATAAAGCAGACCGTGTTTTGGGTGATAAATCTTGGGAAAAATCTAGATTTAAAGAAAGCTAGGAATGGACTGTCTATCTTTAAACAATATTAAAAGAGGAGGTGGAAAGAGAGAAAGAAGACGACGAGCAAAAAGACGAAGGTCTCTTAAGCACAAACAATTTAATTTTAACAAGAATGTAATTAAGAAAGTAAAGAATTCAATCAACTTTGGTAAATTTGAAGTAGTCTTCTTAATTTGATAAAGCCCACACTTAAGACGGCTCGTTTTGCTATAAAAACTATAGGTGGTAGAAAAAAATTAAAATCCCTAGAATAATAGCGTTACCAAAAACAGGAGGCGTTCTTCCATGCTTAATGCTTCTATTTGCTGCTCTTTCAGCAGCTAAGGCACTCATAGGAGTTTCAGGGATATCTAAAGGTGTAAATGCCAAATAACTTAGAATCATACATTAATTAGTTAGTTCTACATTAAACACTTGATCCTAGTTATCGTGCCAGTTAACTTAGAATCATACATTAATTAATTAGTTCTACATTAAACACTTGATCGTAGTTATCGTGCCAGTTAACTTAGAATCGTAGTATAGTTTAGTTAGTTTATTCCCCGCTAGACACTAACTCATAGTTATAAGTCCTTGTTGATAACACTGGACACTAGAGCTTAGTTTCGTGCTAGTTAGCGTAAGATAAACATCAACGAGTGCACGCAGAACTACTGTACAGCTCCCCTCTTTAAAAGAACTAGCCGGCGGAGGGGACGTGGCCGCGTAGCACTCGTATGTGGTTCCAGGGAGTAACACCCTTGTAACACTTTCCCTGGTTAAAACTGCTGCGAGCACGGAGCGGAAACACTAACCGGTACACCCGCGCACTCACAATCGCTAACACGAGCCGAGCAATTGCCCTTAAGATGAGCCATAATTGATGTTAGAGATGTCGTTGCTTGTCTCCACCCATATGGATTACAAAGCGTGATGGATCTGCCATGCAGCACAAAAGCAGTGATAGCAATAGAAATCATATTTGATTGATGCCAGGCACAATGAAAATACAAATTTCATGCAAATAAAGGGAATAACAGACATTAATTACTATGAAAAAGTTAACGGTTAACCACTACCTGATTATGCTGAATTTAAAGATTGTCCTATTTTTGTAATAGATTATTAAAGCAGAATGAGGGTATCAAAAATTTAACTGTAGATATTAAATTGGAAATGTAAGCTCTGAAGGATTTTGAACCTGGATCTATTGCCTACTGTTTAATATTACACATTATAATACGATACAGTCCATTACCGAACGAAATAAGAAAAGTATAAAGTGCTAACTACTTTTATTTTGTTTAAAGTAACTAGCAGTAATATAACAAGAATATAATTATTAACTGTTGAAATAAAATTGCATGTAAATCAACGTAATCTTTTATTTAGTGAAAACCTATATGGTGCATCTTTATCTTTCAGATAGTGTTACAATTACCTTAGTCATAAAACGGCGAGAATAATTAAGCAAAAATATACTTTACCTATATTTAATTTTAATATAAATGAAGATAAACATCAAAATAGCAAGCATGGTAGATTATTAGGTGATAGTATATATTGCGTTATTTGCGGACCGAGTAATTGCAAGAAAACGAATCTGATGATGTCATTGCTTATTGCTAAATACGTGTTAAACTTTGTACGAATTCTCAAAGTCCTTATATCAACCTAAATATAGATTTCTAGAACAAGTACTTAAATGTATAAAATATTTCCCATCAGTGAAAATACAGAAATATTAAGTTCATGGAATGCCAAGATCAATTCTTTATTTATATTTGGTGATATCACATGTTCTAAGAAAAATAATATTCATGCTTATTTTAGTATGGGTAGACATAAATTGATAGATTGCTTCTATCTTTGTCAAACATATCCGCGGATTCCTAAACATTTAATTCATGATAATGTAAATACGTTAGTGTTGTTTAAGCAGGATGATTTAAACTTTCGTCATGTATATGAAGATCACGTGAGTAGGGATATGCCGTTTCAATTATTTCGAAAAATGTGTTCTAAGTGTTGGAATGATAAATATGACTTCCTTTCAATCCACAAAGACTTTGAAATCAGCCAAGGTAGGAAACAGAAAAGGATTTGATAATTTCATATGTATCATCGAATTAAACGGATATGAATTTTTTAGAAGGCCCGTTTTGGCTACCACATTATGCAGGTTCATTAAAGCGTTACCTTAACAGCATCCCAGAACTTTACAAGAGCGTTAAAAGTTTTATAGAAGATACCGACAACGAAGGTTACCTAACAGGTTTTTTAGAATATTATAGACTGTTGTATTTAACGGAGTGTAATCTTGGTGAAAATACTGGAACAAAAACTATAGAAAAAGCTGAACTCGCTTTGCATTGAATCTATAATTCAAGACACTCTAAAAAGACACTGAATTTATCAAAAGTATTGACATATCTCTTTGGAGATACATTACTTACTGCTGGAAAGGTCGATCGTGATTTTTATCCAAATTTAGCATTACAAATAAATGCTTAGTCGGAGATGGATTATTTAATGGGGGGTTTTATCGTAAAAAATGTGTATTTAGCTCCTCACCTAATTGTAAAGGCAATGAATGATTTATTTAAGAAAATAATCGAGACTAAAATCACGTGGGAGAATTAATATGAACTTGCAAATTGCTTTTTAATTAAATTTTTGTTCATATAACCGTTTATTCGTGGAAATGGACGTACTGCTAAACTTTTAGTTGCTTTACTTCTTGTAAAATATTGTTTTATAGCGGTACCCATATTTAGAGTATCCTATAATTGAAGTAACTCTAATAAAATATATTTGAAGTGTATAATAGAATCTGTTAATCAGTTACCGTTAAACTAATTGAGAGCACATATAGTGCCCTGTTTAGGTTCGTTCAGTTGTTAGATATAGATAGCAGTGCTTTTTGTAATTATAAACAACAGTTCCACATGAACCTTTGAATAGTTATGAACAGACCAGTTGAAAATAGAACAGTATGAACGCTAAAGACCGAGCATTAAAGCGTAAACATATAAACGCACGAAATTCTATTAAGCCTAAATATCGTATTTTACAGCAAGGAAAGATGGTTGCAGAAAAATTAATTGAAGACGCATATAAGCCCGTAATAAAACCTCTTAAAAAAATCGCTAAAGGTATTGAAACGAAAACAGTGATTTCAGAATATGAAATAGACCAACAAAATCAATCAAACTTAGATATTCCGACATCAACTCCTCCTTCTGAAGGTGAATGTCAGGAAGCTATTAAAATTTTAAGCTCATTAGCTGATACATCGAGAGGTTCATCCTATTTCCATGAATATGATTCATTACCTAGAAGCTATCTTGAACTTACGATTAGCGAAGCTGAAAATAAAATAGATACAACATACGGTATTACCTATAATGAAGTTTCGAATAAATGGACGTTGGTAAAGACGATGTAAACATTATCGGTAAAGATGTAAGGATAAAGGGAAAAACATGCAAAGGTACTCTAAGTCTATAAGAACTATTAATTATGAGACATCCTAATTCAGCCTTGATTACTAAAGTAAACAAAAGCATATTTGATACATCAGTTTAACGACGTCACTTTGAGCCAATTTTAGAGGAATTAGCGGAAGCCTGTTAAACTACTAAAATAGTCATCAAAAGTAGCTGTATTATTTTTATTATTATTCTTATTATTATTATTATTATTATTATTATTAATTACAGAACCAACGACAACTTTAGCCTTTTTAGTTTCTTTACTATTACCGTCCACGCGTATACTGTACAGTTTCGATTTTAACCCAACGTATTCAGTCATTATTTTACCGTGATTTTCATCTTTCATTTTTCCTACAATTTTCTTCCTCGCACTCTTGTATCTATTATTTATTGGATATTTGAAAGTATCAAATTTATTTAAATTTTGTTTCCTGAAGTAATAAATGTCATTACAAAAGATCTCATAAATAAAGGAATCTATATCTATATAGAGCAGATTTGAATTGAGTGGATTACACTTTTCAACATAAAATTATAGTATTCTTTAGAAATATCCAATATGTACATACCAATGTAAATCGGTTTTTGAAGTTAATTTGAGCTTTATTAAGTTCAATTATTACAAGGTTATTACTCAAAACGGTTCTGCTATGAAAATTTGGTAAACTTATGTAATGATAGGCTCCATATCGACCACCCCATTTAGAAACTAATTTAATAATTCTATACTTCAGACTGTTTTCGGTAGTTTTACCAAATATTGCGTTATTCATCAATTTTTACATGTTCTTCAGAAAATCGTTTGTAGCTGCTGTTCTCTATTTAGTGTTCAAATCTACATAACTTTTTAGCCAATAGGACTACTTAAATTGTATTACTCTATTAACTGCTGTAAGTTTAATACATGCAACCAAACGTTGTTTAAGATTATTGTAATGAATTATGTAACGTATCATGCAAAGTTGTCATTGATTTAGGTATGTTAGAGTTCGGTGGTTTTCTGTGCCCAGAACGAAATGGAAGGCTGTTGTGTATATCTTGCAGCTCTTTAGGATATTCTAGGTCAACTTCCAATACATATTCGGTTTGTGAACCTGCAGGTAAGGCTGTGATATCTAAATTTTTGATTTCTTCAGTGCTAAGCCATATAAAACCACCCACTGGTAAAAAGAATTACTCATGGCTAGAGCATATAGATTGTGATAGTGATAGTGAATGTGATAGTAGCACAAATATTTAAAAGGATTGCTAGAATCGTAGTTTTTGAAGTATTTATTATTGACTTTACTATAACGTTTACCGCATTGGCTAACACCGCCTATAATCTCCCGCTCGAAGAAAAGTAACTCAAAATTCACTTTTGTGTACTTTAACACAGCATCCCATGTGAATCCTGGAATCGTATAATAATGAACGCAATTGAATCCGTAAGTATTATAACAGTTATTTCGAAATTGCTGAAATACGTCTGCTAAAAGTAATATATCAGTATTTAAATAGAGGTCAGAGTAATCATCCAGATTAGAAATATTGAACTTATTTTGTGCGTGTTCATAATCAATCTTAGGTACATATTTACCAGTTAAACTATTACAAAAGCTTTCCATATGAGGAAGTTGTGTTTCGTTAAATTTCTCCCATTTATCCAGATAGTCATAAGGGAAAACCCATTTTCAAGTTAATAATTGTAGATCTTATTTACTTAAATTTGAGTTCTGTTCTTTTAAAATCTTCATCCGATAAATAACAAACCAGTTTACTTAATTTAGAATCCATAAATCCAAAGGAATCTATAAAATTGAATTTAATATTTGTATTTTGTTCTGTTTTCGTAAAAAAAATGTATCGATCTTTGTTTATAGGTGAAACTGAAAGATGTCCGGGAAAACATGTTGCTAGTTCTTTGATTAGCAGATGACTATCGTATCCACTTAGATAATGAAACTGCACCTCCTTCCCCTCAGTAAGATTTAAGGCCATTATTAAATCAATAGATGAATCAAAAGTGTCCTTATCGGAGGACACTTATAAGTAACTTACTTCTGACTCCGGCGGAACTTGGCATTAAACTGACGCGAATGATTAAACTCGCCAACAAATCGGTCGTAGTGGCGACGGGAGAGGGTTTTTTGGCCGGTCTTGTGGGGCATCCTGCTCTCACCAGGTTGTAGCTCGCTGAGGAGGTGCAGGCAAAGAAATAATCCCAAAATTATCATTTATGATGTGCCTATAAATATAAGTAAAGATCAGCTTATTGATGAAATTGGGAAGCAACATTCCTGTAGTGCGGGGAGTAACGTAGTGAGGACTGCCTTTCTCGTTGGGAAGAGGTTGACAAACTGCAAACTGGGTACTGGGGTGCATCCGGGGGTGCAGCAGGCGGTGCTTTCCGCTGAGCGGCTGTATCTAGGCTGGAATTTATGCAGGGTTCGGGACTTTGCGAGGGTGTCGCGGTGCTTTAATTGCCAATGTTTCGGGCACGTCTCTAAGTTCCGCAGCATGAGAGTAATGGCTGCCCGATGCGAGAAAATCAAAATCTGTACAGGCGCGCGAACTGCCTCCATGTCGGAGCTAAGGCTGACCTTTCTAATCAAGATACCTCTGATTATAACTGTCCACTGTACCAGCGCCGTCTCCACAACGAGGTAAGCAACACAATTTATTCGAGAGAATGATTTTTCTATCGGCAAATCTCAAAAATTTGGGGTTTTACTTTAGAGCTCTATCGATATGTCCTGGAGCATGGCGTCGACATCATCTTAATGCAAGAACCCTACATGGTTAAATTGAGTGATAAGTATAAGCCACTGGCATTGCATGGATACAGATATTTTGACTAAAAGCTCAATAATGCAGTTTTAGTTACACCATTTTGCGACTGTGTTGTACTTCCGATTTTTTGTAACAAAAACTTTTCCGCCGTATGCTTGACTATAAATAAAATAAACATTTACTGTGTGAACGTTTATCTAGCTCCATCTAGTAATCTAGTTAGTGAATTAAATTATTTGAGCCATTTAAATAACAAATTTGTGCTGATTTGTGGAAACTTTAATGCGCGCTCCGAGCTGTGGCATGATGTTACGACGAACCGGCACGGCAGAATACTAAAGGAGTTCGTGGTTGACGCGTACCTTGATATTTTAAACGTATATGGTAAACCTTACACGTTTTAGTCGGAACAGGGACGCAGCAATATCGACCTTAATATGATTGCGTGCACTCCGCTAGATCTCGTGTTTGAGTGAGATGTTCTAACGGATGTGCACAATTCGGACTACAAGACGATTTCTACGATAATTAGTCGCGCTGATATAAAAAGACACCCGCCGGAAACTGTGAAACACTGCCCTATTGGTAAACTGAAACCGCCGAACGATATTCATGAACTTGTTAAACTAAACAGTGACCTAAATTCGAAATATCACGTGCGTGAGCGGCCTAGTGTTATAGAATATGCGGTGCGTGACCTCACCCGGGGTATTCAAGAAATCATGAACTCCGTGGCAGCCCCTCGGACACGTTACCCAACCAGGCCGGACTGGTGGACAGGGGAAATGTAGACCGCTAGGAGGGAACACTTAAAACATAAGAGTAACCTATATTAAAATATGCATGCAAACTTAAAACAACAACTCTTTAATATCATGCGCAACTGCATACAAAAATCCTTTCAAGCACTAGAAAAAGCTAGGAAAAAATCATAGGAAAATTATGTACACCGGAATCTACCAGTCAATCCTTGGGAAGCCATATACAACATGGCTCGGGGGCAGATTCTCCGACCTGACCTTTTTGCATCTGTTCCGGGTCGTGGAGTCAGTGAGTCACGGACACTAGAGGAGGTGGTGCGCAACCTCCTTGAAGTTCTGTTCCCGGACGATGACCGGAATGGCAACAACAACGTGAAACGCACGTGGCAGTAGGATTTCGACACTCGCCGATTTTGGGGGGAACTAAACCTGCCGACGGTAAACTATCTGGAGGTGCTGTTGCTGGAATACGGAGTGGCAAATCTCCGGACCCTAATTGCATTCTCGGGAACGTGTTAAAGACTATATTTAAAAACATTAAAAACTTTGTGTTCGTGTTTCGTACTTTCAACGCGATTGGTAATGTGGAAAACTTGTGTTAGTTCTTAAAGACTTAAATGCCCCTATAGGTAACCCTAAGAGTTACCGTCCAATTATTCTACTTGTTAAATTCGGTAAGGTGTTTGAGAGATTAATGAAACGCAAAAAAATATAAAGAACTCACCTAGATATACTCTCTGAGGCAGTTGTGCGCGGTAAATCCACCATTCGGGCGCGTTTGCGATATTTGCAGGACATAGCGGTCAGAAAGCGCAGCGCAATTTCTGTATTCATTGACATACAAGGTGCTTTTGACTCCCTGCGGTGGCCGTGACTGCTACAGGTGATGAGGGGGCGGGGCTTAACTAATAAAACTCAAACACCACTTAAAAGTTACCTTGCGGGTAGAAATGTTACATACCAGATGTGCTTTGGCCCTATAAGGAAGACATTGACCAAAGGCTGCCCTCAGAGTTCAATCTTGGGCCCCAATCTGTGGAACCTGCTTTTGGACGATCTACTAGAATGATAAGGAAAACAGTATTGAAGCAACTTGATATAATGTCATTACTGCAATTTAATAAGCGCAAATGTCTCGAAAATCCACTTCTCCCCGCGCAACCCTCTAGTACATTAATATGGACACCGCTCTATCCACGTCAATAGAATTATATTATTTGTTGTAAAATTAATGTGTAGTATAATCTATTTCGATAAGCTACCCTATGCAACCGTGAAATTGAATCGTTTCAGATACTGAAAGAGATTCGCCAATTCTATAATTTATTACGTTAATTAATATAGAATATACATGACAATATTAAAATAGTATGTTGTAGGCTCTTGCACGAACAATTTTTTGCAAAAGGTTGCCCTAAAAAATATGTATAGACCATATTAGAAGAGTTGACTAAATCTAAAATTCCCAGTAACTAACTCGTTTAATAAAAATTCATTGTTCTATAAGAATATCATAAACAAAATCGTTATAATTTGTAAACATGATTGCTAAGTTTCGAGCTTTCTATAATGCATAATATATAATGTGTCTCGTAACATCGATAATACTTATTAATACGCTGACTAGAGTATATATAAATCCATACGCTCGACATCTACACATTTTGGGGTTTGTAACAAACTTTCCAACGCTACAAAATTGCTTTCATCGAAAAACATCCAGAATCGAACTATTTGAGGTCGCAGCGCTAACAAATGGTGCAGTATTTTGGAATAGACCAAATAGTACCTTTCTAGCGATTTTGTGGTTTATAACAAACTTTTCCGACGCAAGAAAATTTCTTTTATCGAAAATTATGCAAAATCAAACAGTTTCAGTGTGTAGCGCTAAATATTTTCAAAGTACTTTGGGATAGCCCAAACAGCGTCTCTCTAATGATCTCGTGGTTTGGAACAGACTTTTTGAGACTATAAAAATGCTTTCATCGAAAAACATCCAAAATCTAGTTGTTTCAGTTAAAGACGGTAAAAATTGGCGCAATACTTTGAAAACTCTATGCGGATTTTGTGGTTTGTACCAGACCTTCCAATGCAAAAAAAAATACCTTCATTGAACATCTTCTATCACCCAACCGTTTTAATGTGCGGCGCGAAATGTTTTCAAAGTACTATGAATAGGCTTGAAAACGCGTCTATAATGATTTTGTGGTTTGTAACCGACCTTCCGAAGCTACCAAATTGTATCCATCAAAAAATATCCAGAATCGAACTGTTTGAGGTCCTTACGCTTCCAAGATCTAGAGGTTTCATTGTGCGGCGCGAAATATTTCCAAAGTACTTTGGATAGGCCAAACATCACTTTTGTAATGATTTTGTGGTTTGTAACAGACTTTCCGACGCTGCAAAAGTGCTTTCATAGAAAAACATCCAGAATCGAACGTTCTGAGGACGTGGCGCTAACAGTTGGCACAGTATTTTGGAATAACCCAAAAAGCGCCTCTCTAACGATTTTGTGGTTTGGAACATACCTTCGGAAGCTAAGAAATTGCTTTCGTCGGAAAACATTCAAAATCGAGCTGCTTAAGTTTACGTCTGTGAAAATTGACACAATATTTTGAAAAATCCAGTGATTTTGAGATTTACACCAGACTTTCCGATCTAAAAAAATTTCTTGCATCGAAAAACCTCAAAAAACGCACTTTTTGAGGTCCTAACGCTAACAATTGGCACAGCACTTTGAAATATGCCAAAAAGGGCCTCCCTAGTGTTCTGTGGTTTATCCCAGACTTTTCGACGCAAAAAATTACTTTCACTGAAAATCTTCCAAGAACTAGAGGTTTAAGTGTGCGGCGTGACATGTTTTCAAAGTACTTTGATTAGGCCAAACATCGCTTCTATAATATTTTGCTACATAATTACTTTCGTCGAAAAACATACAGATTCGAACTGTTTGAGGTGGTGACGCTAACAATTCGCATAGCATTTTGCAATAGCCCAAAACGCGCCTCTCTAATAAAATTGTGGTTTGACACAAACTTTGCAAGACTATAAAATTGCTTTCATCGAAAAATATCCAAACTCGAGCTGGTTGAACGGTGAAAATTAATACAGTACTATGAAAAATCCCAAAAGGCGCCTCTACAGTGATTTTGAGATTTTTACTAGAGTTTCCGACCTAAGAAAATTGATTTCATCGAAAAAATTCCATAATCGCACTCTTTGAGGTCGTGTCACAAACAATTGGCACATCATTTTGAAATAGCTCACGGAGGTCCTCCCCTGTGATTGTGTGGCTTGTACTAGACTTTCCAACGCAACAAATTACTTTCATCGAAAATCTTCTAAGAGCTAGAGGTTTGAGTGTGCGGCGCGAAACGTTTCCAAAGTACTTTAGATAGGCTAAACAGCGCTTCTATAATAATTTTGGGGTTTGTAGCAGCCTTTTCGGCGCTACTCAATTGCTTTCATCAAAAAATATCCAAAATCAAACTGTTTGAGGTCGTGGAATTTAATTGTAATTGGATTTTTTCCATTAATATTGGTGTACCATAGCTTGCTTCTTCGAAGTTTAACTGTTGATTCTTAAATGTTACTTTACATTTATTTTCCTTTATTAGGAATATGCCTTTGAGTGAATTAATTTGGTTATTATTTTGACAACTTATGTTAAATTTTTCTTCTTCTGGGAAGACCATTGAATATTGATTAATTTAGGGTACCATGTCTACATGATTACTTCCTATATTTAATATCGTATATTTACAATTTCTAAATTCATGTGACTTCAGGATTTCTCTTTCACATTTCGTATCGTGTACGGTTACCAATTGAGTGGAACATTGGTATATTTTGCTTTTTGTACATATGTCAGTTAGAGTCTTTATTTCATCATTTGATTTTAACAAATATTTTACATTTGGAATTATTGTTACATATTCTGACTCATGCTTAGTGAGTAAATGTGGTACATAATATAAATCATAATCTATTGTAAAGATAATTGGTATTGTCATAAAATAACTAATTCAAGGGTAATCTATTTTACAATTAATCCGAAGTATTGATTCATAATTTAAAATGTTTTCGTACTTCAATTCGAAAGGTAATAGATTTTTATAATGTTGTTCAATTATCTGTAATTTTTGAAACAATTCTTGGGGTTTAATTATACTTGGGTGAAGGGTTCTTAATTTACAAAATGTTATAGATTTCTACGCCTTGTAGGATACTTAATAATGAATTGTATAATATAACCGATTCATTGTATAAGTCCATTGCAATTGACACATGCTGAATATTTAATGTACTTTTTACTAGGTCATGAAGTTACACGATTTTTGACTTTAACATTATTTCGTTATGCTTAATATTTTCAATTGTTTCATTGAAATTTTTAATTACTTCTTGGTTAACTAAATATTGATTCTGTATTTGTTTTTCTAATTGGTTTTGATTACTATCTAAAAGTTCTAAAATACTATTAATTCTTTTGCCATCTTCGGTGTCAAAGTTTCCAGTAAAAATTTAGATACTGATCCTAATCTGTCTATTAAACTTGTTTTACTTCTACTACCTTTTTTGAAAATTAATATTAAATTTTATTTCTACACTAAGTTTTATGAAATTTACAATTATATCATGATTATTTAATTCTCTGACAAATCCTATATTATTTGATGTGTTCGTCCTAAGATATTCATATTGTATATTTATATTATTATATTCTTGTACTAATGATTCTAAATTATAGTAATGTACGAATGCTTAGTTCTTTCGTGTTTAGCTTTTCCTAATTTGATGGGCAGGATTCCCGGGTTTGATGTTATGTCTTATTGGCGATTCTTGACATCTTGTGAACATCCTGGAAGGGATTTAAAATTAGAAATTGTTTTGTGGATCTCTTAATATTAGATACGTGTATATATTTAGTGTTAGTGATTACGTTATCTGCAATGATCTTTGCGGTTTTTAATTCTTTATTAATACCTTCTATTAATTGGGGTTTATACTGATGTTTTGTTGTAACCTATATTTGTTTATTCTTTACAAACAAACCACTTGATATTTCTGATAATTCTTCTCGGCGTTTGGAGGTTATTTTTTCTTTATTCTTCTGAATATTTTCTTTAATGTTTTTATACAATTGTTATACTATATTTTTATGATCGTTTATGTAATTATTAATGAACTGTTCATTTATTTCGATTTCAAAAGATCATCGAGGATCTAAGTGTTCTGACATTATTTCTGTAGGTTTCAGTCTAGTTACTGAATGAACTGTATTATTATATATTAGAAGAGCATACTTTACTTTAATTTCTATCTACCCGTTTTTATATAAATCTTGATTATTAAATAATCTTATTAGTTGTATTAAAGTGGAATAGAAACTTTCTATAAGTCCATTTGATTCTGGGTGCTGATTACTAATAAAGTGAATTACTATATATGTAATTTTAAAAGTTCTATTAATACCGAATTTTTAAATTCTAATCCGTTGTCTGCGTTTATTTGCTCAGGTAAAGGGTGATGTGTAAAATATTTTATTAATTTATTGACTACTTCTATTCCTTGTCTACTGTTAAGCTTATATGCTTGTGCATATTTTGAAAATAAATCAATTATTGTAAGAAATTTACTGTTTTCTAGGGTTGTAACGTCTACATGCAGTATTTCAAAAGGTTTTGTAGCTGTGGGGGTTATATTAAATTTTAAATTAATTGGTTTCCTATAGTATTTAGTTAGCTGACAAACTTCACAATTATTTATATAAGCTTGAATCGTTCTTTGTTGATTTGGTCAATAATATTTGTTTTATTCTTGAGTGGGTTTCTTCTATACCTCTATACCTTCATGGTAGTTTGTCATTATAAGATTGACTTCTTCTTCGTCTGTTACATCTAGCAGTTTTGACGTATATTTAACTAACATAATTTCTGAGTTTTTGAAATATTTTTGTAGTACTTGACTTAACTTTTCGTATAAGGGGATTTCAAAATATAAATGGTATTTGACTTTAGGTACGATTAATCCTTTCATGAAATTAAGCATTTCTTGCTCATAATTTGAGTTCAAAATTTGTATAATAAATCTTTGTTTAAATTCGTGCAAGTGTATTATTGTTGGACTTGCCGCGTTATGTTCTACTTCAGATATAATTATCTGATTTTTCGCAAGGTTTACAGAGATATCTATAAAAGTATGCAGGTTATGGGGTTATTTTGGTTAGACTGGACTGTTTTGCCATCTGTGCTTTTGTTGTCTTCCTGATTGTCTATTTCAATGATTATCATAATTTTCGTTTTCTACTTTTATATTGCATTCTTCCATGTATTTGGTAATGGTAAAATCATTCATTTCATTTACATTTAATTCAAAATTTTCGAGGGGTTCTTTATTATAAATATTAATTATTAAATGGGTATCTGCGAAGATATGGCTTATCATTTCTTTAATTTCGATCTAGGGCAATTTATCTACTCCTGATGCTATTTGGGGCATACAGAGATTTGTTAATTTATGTTTGAAACAAGAGTTCTTTAAATTTATTAGTGTAATAGATATGCCTTGAATACTTGGTTTATTAAAATATTTTTTTATTGTGATTAAGTAAATTATTTTTCGTTCTTTCTCTACTAGATATACTAAGTTATGTAATTTTGAGTTTTGTCTTTTCAGCTGGTCGACATTACCAAATGTTTCTTTAAAAGTTTTTGCTGTGCTTTGAGATATTTCTAAGTCCTGGCTTACACAATGGGTTAAATTACTATTTGAGGGTGCGTTAAATAAATCATCATTACTTTCATTAGCAATGTTGGGAATTTTTCCTTTTTGTTTATTCATTAAGTAGGTTTGATATTTTTCTTCAATTAATTTTATTTTCTGGGTTTGCAGGAATTCTGCTTAAAGCATCGGCATTAGTGTTTGCTGTGCCCTTTTTATTGATAATTTCATAATCATATTCTTCAAGTTTTAGTCTCCATCTTATTAATTTGGAACTTGGTTCTCTTAGTGAGAATACCCACTGTAACGGTTTGTGGTTTGTAATTATTTTAAATTTTCTGCTGAATAAGTACGCTCTAAACTATTGGGTGGACCAAAAAATTGCTAGTAATTCTTTTTCTATCGTACTATAATTAGTTTCTGCTTCATTCAGCGTTCTACTCGCATATGCTATCGGTAAATTTTTTCCAATGGGACCTTGAGACAAAACGGCTCCAATAGCGACATTGTTTGCGTCAGAAGTTAATATAAAAGGTTTAGTAAAATCGGAGTATTTTGATTAATAATTGTTTATAGAAGTTCTTTAATAATTTCGTTAAAGGTTTGGTAATTTTCACAAAATCCTTTATAAATTTTCTATAATATCCCAACAATCCAAGAAAACATTTTATCTGCTTGGTATTTTAGGGAATTGGGGAATTTTTAATTGCTATAATTTTATCAGGATTTGGTTTAACACCTTGTGGCGTAACTATGTGCCTCAAACAAGATACTTCCTTTTTCAGGAATTCAGACTTACCCAACTGGATTTTTAAATTTGCTTTTCGCAAACGATCAAACACTAACCTCAAGTTCTGTAAACGTTCTTGTAGGCTTATACTAAAAATGATTATGTCGTCAAGGTAGAGTAAACACTTATCGTTAAGTCCTCGTAGGACGTTATCTATTATTCGTTCAAATGTGCAAGGACTATCCTTCAGTTCAAATGGCATTCTTAAAAATTCATAATGGCCACTTTCTGTGTTAAATGCAGTTTTAGGAATGACTTCTTCGTTCATCTCGATCTGATGAAAACCTGAAGCTAGATCCAAAGTCGAGAAATATTGATATCTTCCTAATTTATCTAGTAATCATTAAATAATTTAATTTTAGCACTAGGAGTAATTATAAATCAATTTCCTGTGTCAATCATAATTTGTAATTCTTTTAGGTTATTCATTCCTAAAAGTAAATCGAATTTTTCGTGAAATTTAAATAAGTGGAATTTTAGTCATAAATTCTCCCCTTTTAATTTAAATATTTTAGAGACAGGTAATGTGGTACTGTATTTTTCTGTGGACGCACCGTGCGCCGTATAAATTCTAAATGGATCATTTTTTATAGAT
>JAHWXV010065381.1:0-12029 GCA_024586415.1 Phrixothrix hirtus | reverse complement strand
AAAACTTTTTATGAAGAGTGACTTTTTTCGGTAAAATGATAAACAAAAAAGTTTACAAGTATAGTTAGGTCCATCCGGGGACACGCTGTGTATATATATATATATATATATATATATATATATATATATATCATATTTTTACAGATATCACTCGCTGTCTCACGCTTGTTATTTCCAATCTGAATATAGGGTCTGCCCTATAATAGTTTTTGTTTAGTTGTTAGTAATACACCCACGAGAGTGCATCATGGGTATCATATTTCCCTTATAACGGTAGTCTGATTCAGAGTTGTCCCAGCACGGATGCTCGCATCACGGACGGTCAAATATTCCTGCATTAGCTTCAGCAGCACGTGGGGATGAACCAGCAGCTGAAAAAGAGTCTCTCCGTCATAAGAAACAAGACGCCATCCATAATAATGATAATGGTCATCAGTAAATAAGTTACCCTTTTACCATTTATAAACTGAAATTAACATGCACAAGAAAACGTTGTAATGAATGCTATAGGAAGCTGTCTCTTAGGTACGGGAGAATGGTAGCTCAGTGAGGGTCTGCTAATATTAAACTATTTTGCGAAGTGTGTAATAAACCATACTGTAAACAACGTTACACTGATCTTCATTCATATGATCTAGGAAAAGCTGGTGAAAACGATGCTAAGCTGGGGGTTTCCTAAGGGCCAGAGTTATAATAGCATATGCCCATGGTCCGGTCAGAACATCGTATTAAATAGTAAACAGCTTGTATTACATAAAAAGATTGTAATGAATTTCTACACAGGTTGTCCTCTTTTATTTGCTCGATGTCAGCATCCCACTTCTCACCCTCATTATTTTTTACAAAATTGTTAAATTTAAGATTTGTTATTCAAAAATAAAGTAGACAAATTTGATGCTGTTACAACTATGGCTTTCGGTATTAATTTGAGTACATTGTAGCTAAGTTAGTTTTGTTTTGTTGGAGCCCCTGTTTTCTAAGACATACTTTCTATGGAAGAATGTTGAAGGTTACCTAATAATAACACAATTAACTCTTTTACCGTCTGTAGCGAGTCTGTAAAGGTGTTCTATGATTACCGTACCATATATCTTTCAGATTTAATTGACGCCGGATTCGAGTGGAAATAAAATTTCTCTATGAGTAGTTGCCTTGTTAAATATGCCTAAGGATATGCTATTATAGCGTATATGAATATTTTACTTTGTTTTGTTTAAAACATAGTGATGGAAGAGGTCTGCTTTTGGATTACGACTCGAATGAATTACTTTGTATAACGTATAAATTATGTATAAACTAATCATTATTCTTAATTTTCAGCTATTAGGTTTGTCGGCGTTTGAATAGATTTACTTCTGCCGAATCCCAGATGGAGGTTTTCGGGTGCTGTCAGTGCTGGTGATCTATTTCTAAATTGATGTTTTCTATTAAATCAGTTTTAACTTTGCCGATTCTGCCGAAGAGCGTTGGTGTGTTTCTCACTCTGTTATGCGTATTAATTTTAATCTTCACGTTAAACTTTGACTTATACCGTAGTTAAATAAAATAAAGATTAACATACATACAAATTAATGAGTTATTTTATTTATTAATTTTAAGATAGGTCAAATATGCAGCTGGTGTAAATTTCAAATTAGAGTAATTATAATTATCACGAAAAGACCGTATTGGATCAGAATATACAATGAATTGTCGTAATGATTTTAATTTCTGAGATCGTTCACGTTAGGGTTCTAAAAATAGAACAGTCAAGAGTGCCGTATCATTAGGCTATTTCTTGGAGTGGTCGAATTTCTAGAAAAGTGAACCTTTTTACTTGTATGTAAAGTTTTGACAAAAGTTAACATTTCACCCACTTTTGTAAGGGGCTTATCAATTCAATGAGATTTAGAACGGTTGTTATCGCTCTAAACTATATTGTTGCTAGCGCAATAATAGTAATAGTCTACATTATATGCGCATTGGTTAAAGAATATAATATTGAAATACGTACATAATATTAAAATGATTGAACGGTCATTTTGTCAAAACAAAATTCTCATTCTTATATGAAATATTGTTAGTAATAAATCCATAAATAATCATGTACCTCCTTTCTAACTAAAAGCGTATTCAATAATGAAAAGGACATGTCACACTGTAAGGATAATTATTAACCGACAAAGTAAATAAGTAGCAAACTATAAATACGTCAGATACAACTTTGTTTCTATTAAATGTTCATTACATTTTATTACGGCAATTTCGAACAGATTATATTGAAATGTATCGTGATATTATTTTGCGTAGCACTACATAAATGTAAAAAATATATTATAAAGATTTTTAAGTAAATACCTTTTTGTTTACCAGCTAAACTCAAATTCTGAAATTCGGCAGAGTGGCGTGAGTGTAAATACTGTGAACAAAACCTAATTCCTAAACGTAGTTCTTAATGTTAAACACAAAAAAATTTAGAGCGCTAGTCGATTGAATTCAAAATTAACTCCACACATTCCAAACGACAAAGCGTGCGTCTACCTTCGAGTAATTAACTCCACCTGGACCTAAACAACCTAAAGGTAATTGTAAAACAAAAAAACTATCAGAAACAAAAAAATTTATTCCATAAGGAAATTTATTGATATAATAAAATATCAATAATAATGGTTTAGTTTATATTCCTTACGTAATGTATTATTCAACCTAGTTTAATTTTTAAAAATTGGGCTAACATATTTTAATTGACGGAACGTCATTTTTGCTTTCCTCGTAATTCTAATCGTGATTGTCAACAATAAGCAATTTTATATTCCTTTCGGGATACATGTTAACATATGAAGATTAACTGATACGTTTTTAAACACCACGAAAAAGTTATATAGTTGAAAAAACTGAAAGTTGATTTAAAATGTCCAAAACTGTATGAGAAACGCAAAACATCAAATTGCCTTATTATCACAATTAAGATATAAAACTTTGTACAGCAGATTTGCAGCTCACATAAATTAATTTATATAGTCCAAATAGAACTTAATTTAGCAGTATCTTCCCTCGACAGGATTGTAAATTTTTGTAGAATAATTAATAGGTGCCTTAACAAATGATGAAAGATTTTTAATTGTAGGATTTTTAATTTCAATTAAAACTCGAACGTTACAACATTATTCACACATATTCTAACTCGGTAAATAAGAAATTATCATAAGAAAAGATAATTATAAAAATAAATCTGAAGTTAGTACTTTATTGTAAATATATACGCATACTAATTTAAAGAAACGAAAATATGAAATGACAAAGAATTATAGTTCTATAAAATTTATTAATTGTTGTTACAATAAAAAGTAATTTAAAGCAGTTCAAACTCTATAATATGTCAGTAAGGTTTTATTTTTAATTTAGTCAGGATGCTTAAACTTTATATTACGAAAAAAAAATTACGAAGCTCCAATTTTTCGACAAGAAATTAAATTTATTGAAAGTTCTTAATTTTTTGTACGTTTTCGCAAACAAAATATAGCCAGGTCCTCGGTTATCGAAGTGAAAAACACTGAGGTTGCGTATCACATCTATTTACGTTGAGTAAGATAGCATAAAACATTAACCTGATTCCTAAAGGTGAGAGCAGGGTAGATGACTTTTGCCTTTCACATATGGTTCGAAAACGCAGATATCGTAACAGTACTTTTTATAGTAGTTGATACTTTTTAATTAGATAAATGCAACTTTACAAATTCTCAAAACGGGTTCTTATATTGTAGTTGGCAGCGTCAGAAATTTGAGACCAAAAACAAGATTAAAATATAGCCGAATTTGTAAATAAATTCAAAGTGAAATTAGTTTAAAACGTTAATTAAACAAAACAAGACTTATTCGTGAAATCACAAAAATTCACTTCAGCATAATGTATGGTTAACAAGAGATTTGTTTCATGCGACGTACTTTTAAAATTAGCACCATTTTATTGCACGTGCATTTAACTCTACTTTCTACAATCGTATTAAATCAAACCTCTATACCTGCGCATTACCAATGCTCTCCCTTCGATAAACGTTAGAAATTGTCCAAAACAATGACCATCCTCAATAAAATTTCATATAACTAAACATTTTCAAATTTTGAATTGGATAAAACATTATTTATGACCTAAACAGTTATGTAAATAAATCCAATTTTAAATTATTGAATTATTCAAAATTTTACGAGACCAAACACTTAACGTTACATTATCGCTTCAATAGTTAGTTAATTTGATGCAAGAATTAAATGGTTTAAAACTCTTTGTTGTTATTTTGCAGACAGACTAAATAATAATCTTTGGTACACTGGAAAAAATAAAAAAAACTTTAATTTATATTAAAATGTATACCTACATATTAAGTTTCAAATAGTCCTTACCTAATTAAAATATGACAAAATGTAAAATATGTATAAAATATGTGGTTTGCACTAACACTTTAAAATTTTCTGATCACTAAATAGGACTTTCAGATTGTATAAATCAACCTATCCTACCTAACTTATGATTTATTTTATTATCCGTGAATCCTCCTCCCTTTCCTTACGTACCTTTCCGCTCTTACTCTTCTCCATCCTCTCTCACCTTTTTAAAAATAACTGTAAGCTGTATTATTTATTACTAATTTCTAAAGTCAACCCAAAATGATGGACCTTTACCAAATAGGGGTGGTCATCCACCCCCCTTGCGTACGTACCTGTATTTAATTACACATAGGTACACGTGTGCCGTATACTTTAAAATTAGAATACCTATAATTTATTTTTTAAAATGTACGATGGCGCTTATTGTAAATTCTGGTGAAAGACTTGTATCTCGGAAAAACACCATTAAAATAACTGTTATCATGTCTATGAAACATAAAAATGAGGTTGATAAGGCTCTTTTGGAATTCTCAAATTTTTGATGGCTATAAAATTTTTAATACGCATGTTGAATATTCAGTTAAGGTAGTGGAAGTGCGCGTAATTAAAAATGATCAATAAACTTGATCATGATAGGCTTGACCTGTCCCGGGGGGAGTGGCTTATTTTTGATGTGGTGGGGGTGGATGAAGCGACTCTTACCCTACTTTTATTGTCTATAATAGGATATAAACTACTCTAGTCACAAAGCTAGATCACAGCCGAGGCATTTAACCTTTGTTCATTTTTTCTACCCTCATTATTACATTGTCTGGCTCATTACATCGTGGTCCTGTTAGGTAAATGAAATTGACTTTTATCACCACATTCGCACGCAGTTAGCGACGCTTAACTCAAAAATAGCCCTAAGTGATGAACATCAAATCGCGAAAGATTATAAACTTGCAAATATCAAAAGCCTATTTAACTGGGTTAAATCGCCTCTTTGGATATTTCTTAAGACGTAGGAACCCCAATAATTTAGAAACCGCTATTATTATGTATAATACGCAAACAAATGGATATTATTTATTCAAAAAAATCAAATAGAAATGTATCCTCTAATTATAAAACTTTATGAGAGTAATAAAAATTATGAAGGTAACAGGAGAAATAACAAGTCTAATTTTAAAAATCAACAACGAAATAATCCTAATAACCATCATACTCAAAATCAATATTATCAATCAAATCTTAACCGAAGGCATAATTAAAATAATGGCAATTAAAATAGATACTCCAATTTTCAATCGAACTCTAACAATTATAATTAAAGATTTCGCGGCAATCAAACCAATCGATCAAAACAATTTTACAATCAAAATCAAAGATATCTTAATCAAAGCGTTTTTGAACCTCGAAAAGGTTACAGAAGTTACGCACCAACCGAACCAATGGATACCAGCCTAGTAAATAAAAGAGCACCCATCAAACAATCGATAAACCCAAATTTTCCCAAAAAACTAAAATCTCAACTACCCAATTCATAAGACAGTCCAATCTGCCCCTAAATTTCGAATTTGAAAAACCTGGAAAATGTTGAAGTAAGCGAAAATTATAGTTATAACGAAACTAATTCTAATCCACCCTCTCAAAGAGAACACGTACCTTCCCTCGAAGAAACATGTTCATTAGAGTTTTTTTGAAACCTTCAATTTTAGGATCCCTAAATCTAACCTACCATATATCATTCACGCCTAAACTGGTGATAAATTATTAATTGACACTGGCAGCTCTAGAACAATTATTTCCCCAATTTGTACATAAATGATACCCAGACGCAATTTTTCAACAAGGCTTTCAAATTGTGATGTCTCATAACGTGTCAAGGCACAATGAGATAGCCTATCTTCCAATATCCAAAATTTTCCACGAAGAAAGCACACATAAATGTTACTTATACGATTGTCACAAGGAATTTATAGGACTTCTTGGTTCAGATTTACTACGTCAATTATCCGCTAAAATCGATTAAGAATGGATACACATTCAAATGGAAAAACAACTGTCCCCGTTTATTTTAAAGAATCCAAACTCAAACGAGAAAAGCAAAAATGCCATGAATGCAATTTTTCAAAAACGAATGAAAATTCTATGATAAAGAGAATAATCACAATTTCCCCTAGAACTGAAATGAAAGTTATGTTACCCGCCTCTAACGTAATGGCGCAAAAATTTGTGACCAAATAAGATTTAATGAATTTTGTATGACTCTCCGTGTGCTAATTAGTTTACAACAATTACTTTTATACCACCTTAGTTAATAGCATACGATCATTTAAATTTCAGTTCGCAGTAGGCTTTGAAAAAAATTCATGTCTTATTCTCAGTAATAATTATCTGTCAAATTGAAAGTTTGAATTTGTTATATTTTACAGAATGTTTTTGAGAATTTAAAACGAAGAGTTCACAAATGCGTTGAGTGCAATGGTCACTAATTCGTACATTTATTGTAAATAAATTTCCTATTTTAATATAATAGTAAGTCCTTCCCACCAAATTTGTTGACATATATTTTTAAGGTTGGCGTACGCGTGTCTAAGCTACGCTCTACGGAAAAATTTCATAGCCCACTAGGAATTGAAATTCAAATGATCGCATGTTAAACCGAATGAGACGCAAGGCTTTGAAATTTACAGTCCCTTAATGTTAGACGAATTTAAAAAAAACGTCCTAAAGACAAATAATGTTCAATTAAATAATATAAACTTTAATACTCAATTTAGAAAGAAAATATTAACGGAAAATTTTAAAAATTATAACATTGACCACTTAAACCAATAAGAAGAAGATTTGGTTAAAAAACTATCTTATGAATTTAAAGATATATTTTATACTCCCGAATTACTCTTAATATTCACCAACATTAGAACAAATACCTATTTACAATAAAAATTATAGATACCCGTTTATACACCGAAATGAGGTTAAACAACAAATAACTAAATTGTTAGACGTTCATCAGAATCTCCTTACAATATACCTATATAGATAGTCCCGAAGAAAATGGATAACCCTGGAAAAAAATGACGAATAGTGATCAATTATAGAAAACTAAATGAAAACACAATTGAAGACAAATATCCATTACCTTTAATCAAAAATGTGTTAGACAACTTCGGAAGATCCCAACATTTTACAATACTTGATTTAGTATCCAGCTTTCATTAAGTAAAGATAACCGATGAAGATATAGAAAAAACTTTCTCTGAAGAAGAGGGACACTTTCAATTCAAAAGGATGCCATTTGGTCTGAAAAACGGCCCTCCCTCGTTCCAGCGATTAATTAATCAATGTTTATCTGGATTAACCCCTAACCAATGTATGGTTTACTTGGATGATATTATTATTTATTCTAGTTTCTTAGCTGAATACTTTATTAAATTAAAAAATGTTTTCAAAAGATGCCGAAAGTATAATTTAAAAGTACAAATGGATAAATTAGAATTTGTAAAGAAATCAATAGTTTACTTAGGACACATACTAACAAAAAATGGAATCAAACCAAATCCAGACAAAATAAAAGCTATTACAAAATTTCTCCCACTCAGACCCAGAAGTGAGATAAAATTATTTCTCGGAATGTTGGGCTATTGCCGAGAATGCATCAAGGATTTCGTAAAAATCATTAAATTTCTTACGCAATGTTTAAAAAAGGACGGAAAAATCATACACGTTCAAATTTTCACAATTTTAACCATATGAAAACAATTTTGACCAATAATTCAAATTTAGTTTATCCCGGTTTTAAAAAAACCTTTTGAGCTAACGACAGATGCTAGTAAATATGCTAATGAAGCAGTATTATCACAAAATGGGCACTCAGTGAGCTACGCTTCATGCATCCTAAGTCAATCAGAGATCAATTATCCGACTATTGAACGAGAATTATTAGCCATCGTTTAGGCTTGTAAATACTTTAGACTCTACCTATATGAAGTGAAATACACAATTAACACCGAACTAAATTCTAAATTAGTTAGATGTAGTATTAAATTAGAAGATTACAATTTTGATATTAAATATTTACCCGGAAAACTTAAAGTAACCGATGCATTGTGACGTTTCACTATGGTTTACTAAGTGCACAGATAATTAAAGAATTTATATTCTGCCAAGAATAAATCAGTCGGGCGGGTTTGGTTCATAGTCTCCTTCTGGATCGCGCGGATGCTGCTGTGTGATTCCTTCGCTTCCAGGTCGAAATTCCCATGAGCTTCGGCCAGACAGAATGCTATGCTACGCTATGTACGCTACATACGCTTTGTTCGCTATGTTTGCTACGGTGGGTGGTCAGACAGAGAAGGTACTTTTGAATTTGTAGATCTAGATTAGTTGTATCCAGGATGCTAGCGGATAGTGTGCCGTGGGAGATTAGTGATGAGACGAATGATAAAGATGATGTTCTATTGTTACTTGCATTATCTAATAATAATAAACGTAAACGTACAATATTTAAACGTAAGCGTACATATTTAAACATAAACGAAAATTGGTGCATGATATGAACTTAAAGAAACAGAATTTGGCGAATGTAGTTATTTAATGCAACACTTACGGGAAGATACTCATAAGTGTAATGAATATTTTCGAATGAACCCTAATCAGTTTTACAATATTTTGTAACTTATCCAAGACAAAAAGAAAAAACTGAATTATAGAGAAAATATATCAGCAGAGCAGCGATTAGCTCTTAGACAATCATTAACAAATATTTCCCTGGTTTTTGTAATATTAGGGCAATTTTCTCCCAAGAATTGCCTCGGATGTTCTAATTGAGATATTCTTCCACATATTTTTTCCATAGATATGGGTATTTTCTAATTTTTTCAATATTGAGCTCTAAAGGCATCATATTGTGGCGAACTTGATATTAATATGTGTATCCTGCACGTGGTGAAATAAACTAATTAATTTCGATGTCTATTACGCTTGCTCATACTTGGTGATGAACCAGAAAAATATCCCACAACAAAACCTACGACGCAGCTAACATATATGTATAATAACGCCAGATATTTTTGGTCATATAGCAGGCATCGCGTGCATCGAGAACATAGAACTCTGTTTGACCCCGGCATTATTCATAAACGTCATTTATTGATCTGGCGCAACGTCAACCTTTAGTATGAAAGCAATTTTCACGGTAATTACTTTCTAATTGTTTCGGTTTCCCAAATTAATTATGAAATAGTAATAAGAACGAGATTATTTACAGAACAATTTATTAAAACAAAAAGGAAAAATAAAATATAGATTCATATTTATCAATAATTTATTAGCTAATTACAACTTAAATGTGTTAATGCAATGAATAACTTAAAGGCAGATCATCGTACTCAATTGGCGGTAGTTTAATAAACTGCAGCGGGGCGTGGTCCGTCGTTCGTAGCTTCGGTATCCCTTTGCAATATTTAACGCGTCAGTTTTTTAGCAAATCCTGGATCGTTAGCATAACCGCGTCGTTTACGAGCATAGTTGCGCGCTTAATATGACGGTACATTGGTACAACTCGAGGCACAGGCGCTACTGATGCTTGCCGTCGAACCTGAATTGTTACCTAGCAACTTATTCACGTTCAATCTGTGGTCTGTGACGCTCGGTTACCTAGCAACAAAAAGTCCACAGAGGTTGAGACACTCTAGGAATAGGAGCTACCTAGCAACGTAGTTCGGTCCGAATTTAGAGCTCGGAAACGGGAAACTTTCCTTGGGTCAACTAAGCTGATTCCCACAGATCTTTGTCCGAAACGGCGGTCGGAATTTTATAGCTACGGAAAACTGACTAAAACGTCACGTGAATATCGCTACAATTTTTAATATAAAAATGCTTGACCTTTCGGAGAAGCTTTAATCGATCAGGTACGGTTTCCACACAGTAAAGCTCCGTTTCAAACATTGTACGAAGACTGTCCTTTGCTACGGAAATGCAGTCCTTTTATAGTTGACTCGCTGCATTTGCTCTTTCTTATACGACTATAATCATTGCCGGTTTCTATGTTTAATGCTTTATCAGCTTTGATAACGCTGCAGCGTCATGGATTTGTACATTACATTACCTAACATGATGCAATATTGCGTAATTGTTATTAATTACTTTACAGTGTTTAATTCTTAATTATTTAATCTTGGATTGTCAATCAATTTATTTTACCGATTATAGAAATAATCCACATTTATTTTAAATGGTTATTTAACAATTTACGTATTACCCAATATATTTCTTTTGTTTTACTTAACAATTAATTTTGACTTTATACAGGTACTCTTGGTGCGTTTACTTAATTTTGTTATTATATAAATGGATCAAAGTTTATTTACATGATCACTTTGTAACCGAATGTCTCACTCTCAAACTGTTTTGTTCACTCTTAAAGTCAAGTCTTTATAAATGTCTTATTAATTAAGGCTCTGGTATTGCATATTTATATTGATGATGAAAACACGCGAGAATTATTGCAATTTTGTTATCACTACGTTTCCCGCGAAATGTTACAACATTATCCCGATTATAAATTAAACCCATGTCCACAGACAAACTAAGAACACTTAAGGTCTGATACACCAGACATTGAAGATTTTTCTACACCCATATTCAACCCTTCAGAAAGATAAAATCACCATACCTACATTTAACCAACAATAACAATACGAAGATATCCCAATTATCAAGGAAAGACTCAAAATAAAAATTCTACAAAATATACAATTGAGACATCCAGGAGAGGAATATAATTATGAAAAATTAATGCTAGAACCCTCTTCGAGGACACAAAACCCCAAAAAAATCATTGAACAAAAGTTCGAAAATGAAATAAATGAAGAGGACAACGAAGCACTCGCGTCTGCTTTACACTCTCAATTATCTTCTACTCCTACGATAGACATATGCAAAAGACCTTGCAATGTCATAAAAATCATATTGAATTTATAAAAGGAATCATAGGCAAGAAAATCAAAACCACTAAGGTCAATACTTTTATTCATCACCTATCCTCGTAATAAACTGCAATGTTTAAGACCTTACTCCTTGAGTATTGTCAACCTAAAACGAACCATTATCGCTACTTTCAAAGTGAAGAACTATTTGAAGCATTCTCACAATTCATCGTAGAAAGTATTAATGGGAAGTCCCCGAAATTTCACAAATGCTTACCACAAGTATTTATGTAAATAACCCAGTCAACCAAATACAATATATTAAAAATACCATTTAAGAAAAGCTAACCATAAAGGAATGATTGAAACAATTGAGAAACTTAAAAGAGAATATGGACAAAGATGTGAAAGAATTTGGAAATAATTGCGATATATGCAAAATACAAAAGTATAACAGGAAATTGAATAAGTTACTTCTCCAATTGACGCCGACATAAAATAAACCATTCGAATGCATTCATATTGATATTTTCCAAATAAATAATACTAAGCGTCTAACCGTGATTGATGACTTTAGCACTTGCATTTGCACACGCATACTCTCTACAGTCTAATAAGTAAATTGACATTATTAATGCCTTATTTACATTTATACGAGGGTTGCCTTTTAAGTAGTTACAAAAACTAGGAAAGAAAACAAATTTTTTGGAACAAACTGTTTTATTGTTTTTCAAAATATTCACCTTT
>JAHWXV010065373.1:0-16114 GCA_024586415.1 Phrixothrix hirtus | reverse complement strand
ATCATAAAAATAGTGTCACACTCTAATATAATCGACAACAGAATAACATTTCGCTGTGAAAAACAAAGTGAAGTTTTCTGCAAACAGCCGGGTTAAGAATTTAGCACAAAACTTTGCGCAGCGTGCTTTATCACAATAATATATGTATGAAGAAACTATACCAAGAGTGAAGGACTCTATATCGCTCAAATCTAAAAATTGAGAACGTGCCTCGTAGGCACTGTTTCAACTTGATTTATTGTAGAACAAGCGTGATCAAATAAAATTGCCATAAAAGTAGTGTTACACACTCTAATATAATTGGAAAAAAAATTGAATTGCACTGTAAAAAGCGTAAATCGTAACGGAACTGTTGAGGTTTTCTGTAAACAACAGCGTTAAGGAAATAACGCAAAAACTTGTGTCGCGCTTTTATCGTAACGGAACCGTTGAGGTTTTCTATAAATAACAGCGTTAAGGAAACGACGCAAAGGGTTGTGTCGCGCTTTTATCGCAAAAATATATTCAAAGAAGCCATTTGTGTATCAATTTGATTTATTATAGAGCAAGCATGAGCAACTAATTATAAAAAATAGATCGAAGGAAAGTGAAATTGCACTGAGCAAAAGTGAAAGTCCTAGTGCAAGTGCAAGTTTTCTACAAAAATCAACGTTAAGAAAATGGCGCAAAAATTTGCGCAGAGTGCTTTACAACAACAATAAACATATGAAAAATCATAACCGTTCCATGAGTGGTCAAAACTAAAAAATTGAGAACGTGCCGTGTTAAACGTATTTCACTTTAATTTACCGTAGACTAAGTGTGATCAACAAGAATTATAATAAAAATAGTGTCACACACTAATGTAATCGACTACAGAATAATATTTCACTGTGAAAAACAAAAGTCCTAACATAATCAGTGAAGTTTCCTGCAAACGGCCGCATTCAGACCTTAGTACAAAGCTTTGCGCAGTGTGATTTCTCACAACAATAAATGTACCATGGGTAAGGGACTCTATATCTCTCAAATTAAAAAATTGCTAGCGTGTCTCGTAGGCACTGTTTCTACTTAATTTACTGTAGAGCAAGCGTGTTCAAAAAAATTACCACACTAATATAATTTGCAATAAAATTGAATTGCACTGTAAAAAGCGTAAATCCTAACGTAACCGTTAGGTTTTCTGTAAACAACGGCGGTAAGGAAACGATGCTAAGCCTCGTGTCACGCACTTTATCGCATAAATAAATTCAAAGCAGCGATTTGTATTTCAATTTAATATATTGTAGAGCGAGAGTGAGTAAAAAACCAATTATAAAAAATAGATCGACTTGAAGTAAAATTCCACTGAGCAAAAGTGATACTTCTAGTGCAAGTGCAAGTTTTCTACAAAAATCAACGTCAAGGACATGGGGCAAAAATTTGCGCACAGTGCTTTACAACAACAATAAATGTATCAAAAATCGTATCCCCACCTTGAGTGTGTGGCTATAACTCCCAAAACCAAAAAATTAAGCACGTGCTGTGTAAACCTATTTCAATTTAATATATTGTAGACTAAAAGATTTATCGCAAAAATAAATTCAAAGCAACGATTTGTATCTCAATTTGATTTGTTGCAGAATAAGCGTGAGCAAAAAAAATTTAAGAAAATAGATCGAGAAAAGGTACAATTGCACTGAACAAAAGTGAAACTCCTAGTGCAAGTGCAAGTTTTCTACAAAAAAAAACGTTAAGAACATGGCGCAAAAATTTGCTCAGAGTGCTTTACAACAACAATAAATGTATGAAAAATCGTAACCGCACCATGAGTGTGTGGCTATAACGCTCAAAACCAAAAAATTTAAGAACGTACAGTGTTAAACCTATTTCAATGTAATTTATTGTAAACTAAGTGTGACCAAAAAAAATTATCATAAGATAGTGTCACACTCTAATATAATCGACAACAGAATAACATTTCACTGTGAAAAACAAAATACTTAACATGATCAGTGAAGATTTCTGCTAACAGCGGCGTTAGGAACTTAGCACAAAACTTTGCTTAGCGCTCTTTATCACAACAATAAATGTATGTAGAAACAAAACTCCACATGGATGAGGAACTCTTATCATTCAAATCTAAAAATTGAGAACGTGCTCGTAGGCACTGTTTTAAATTAATTTACTGTAGAGCATGCGTGATAAAGTAGAATTACCACAAAAAATAGAGTTACACACTCTAATATAATTGGCAAAAAAATAGAATTGCACTGTAAAAAGCGTAAATCGTAACGTAACCGTTGAGGTTTTCTGTAAACAACAGCGTTAAGGAAACGACGCAAAGATTTGTGTCACGCATTAATTGCAAAAATAAATTCAAAGTAGGGACTTGTATTTCAATTTAATTTACCGTAGAGCAAGCGTGTTTAAAAAACTAAATATAAAAAATAGATCGACAAAAGTAAAATTGCACTGAGTAAAACAATTCTGTTGAGAAAAGACCTAACATAATCAGTGAAGTTTTCTGCAAACAACCACGTTAAGAATTTAGCACAAAACTTTACTTAGCGCGCTTTATATCACAAGAATAAATGTATGAAGAAACGCAATTGTACCATGGATGAGGCACTATATATAACTCAAATCAAAAAATTGAGAACGTACCTCATAGGACTGTTTCACTTAATTTAGTGTAAAGCAAGCGTGATCAAAAAAATCACCACACTCTAATATAATTGGCAATAAAATAGAATTGCACCGTAGAAAGCGTAAATCCTAAAGTAACCGTTGAAGTTTCTTGCAAACAACAGCGTTAAGGTAACGTCGCAAAAATAAATTCAAAGTAGCGATTTGTGTTTCAATTTGATTTATTGTAGAGCAAACGTGAGCAAAAAACTAATTATAAAAAATAGATCGACAAAAATGAAATTGCACTGAGCAAAGGTGAAATTCCTAATGCAAGTGCAAGTTTTCTACAAAAATCAATGTTAAGGACATGGCTCAAAAATTTGCGCAGAGTGTTTTACAACAACGATAAATGTATGAAAAATTGTAACCGCACCATGAGTGTGTGGCTATAACGCTCAAAACTAAAAAATTGAGAACGTGCGGCGTTAAACCTATTTCAATTTAATTTACTGTAATCAAAAAAAATATATCATAAAAATTGTGTCACACTCTTATATAATCAACAACAGAATACCATTTTACTGTGAAAAACAAAAGACCTAACATAATCAGTGAAGTTTTCTTTTAGCACGAAACTTTGCTCAGCGTGCTTTATCACAACAATAAATATCGCTCAAATCTAAAAATAGAGAACGTGCTCGTAGGCACTGTTTTAAATTAATTTACTGTAGAGCATGCGTGATAAAGTAGAATTACCACAAAAATAGAGTTACACACTCTAATAATTGGCAAAAAAATAGAATTGCACTGTAAAAAGCGTAAATCGTAACGTAACCGTTGAGGTTTTCTGTAAACAACAGCGTTAAGGAAACGACGCAAAAACTTGTGACACGCATTTATCGCAAAAATAAATTCAAAGCAGCGAGTTGCATTTCAATTCGTTTTACTGTATACACCAACCGTATTCAATACACTAATTATAAAAAATACATCGACAAAAAGTGAAATTGCACAGAGCAAACATGAAACTCCTAGTGCAAGTGCAAGTGCGTTTCTACAAAAATCAACGTGAAATTTTCTTTTAACGCAAAACTTTGCTTACAGTGCTTTATCACAACAATAAATGTATGAAGAAACGCAACTGTACCATGTATGAGGGGCTCTATATCGCTCTAATCTAAAAATTGAGAAAGTGCCTCTTTGGCACTGTTTCAACTTAATTTACAGTAAAGCAAGCGTGATCAAAAACATTACCACACTCCAATATAAGTGTCAAGAAAATAGAATTGCAGCGTAGAAAGCGTAAATCCTAACGTAATCGTTGAGGATCGCCGAAATCAACAGCGTTAAGGAAACGTCGCAAAGACTTGTGTCACGCATTTATCGCAAAAATAAATACAAAGGAGGGATTTGTATCCCAATTTGGTTTATGGTACATGAATCGTGAGCAAGAAACTAATTATAAAAATAGATAGACAAAAAGTGAAATTGCACTGAGCAGAAGTGAAACTCATAGTGCAAGTGCAAGTGCGTTTTCTACAGAAATCAACGTTAAGGACGTGGCGCAAAAATTGGAGCAGAGTGTTTTACAACAACGTTAAATGTTTAAAAATCGTAACCGCACCATGCGTGCGTGGCTATAACGCTCAAAACTAAAAAAATTAAGCACGTGCCATGTTAAACCTATTTCAATTTAATTTACTGTGTGACCAAAAACAATTGTCACAAAAAAATGGTGTCAAATTCTAATACAATCAAAAATAGAATAACGTTTCACTGTGAAAAACAAAAGACCTAACATAATCAGTGAAGTTTTCTTTTAGCACGAAACTTTGCTCAGCGTGCTTTATCAGAACAATAAATATGTAAAGAAATGAAACTGTAATATGGATGAGGGATTCTATATCGCTCAAATCAAAAAATTGAGAACGTGTCTCGTAGGTACTGTTTCAGCTTATTTTACTGTAAAGCAAGCGTCATCAAAATAATTACCACACTCTAATTTAATTGGCAAAAAAATAGAATTGCACCGTAAAAAGCGTAAATCCCAACGTAACCGTTGAGGTTTCCTGCAAACAACAGCGTTAAGGAAACGATGCAAACACTTGTGTTTATCGCAAAAATAAATTCAAGCAGCGATTTGTGTTTCAATATAGAGAAAGTGTGAGCAAAAAACTAATTATAAAAAATAGATCGACAGAAAGTGAAATTGCACTGAACAAAAGTGAAACTCATAGTGCAAGTGCAAGTTTTCTACAAATATCAACCTTAAGGACGTGGCGCAAAACTTTGCGTAGAGTGTTTTACAACAACGTTAAATATTTGAAAAATCGTAACCGCACCATGCGTGTGTGGCTATAACACTCAAAACTAAAAAAATTAAGCACGTGCCATATTAAACCTATTTCAATTTAATTTACTGTAGACTAAGTGTGACCAAAAACAATTATCACAAGAATAATGTCAAATTCTAATACAATCAACAATAGAATAACATTTCACTGTAAAAAACAAAAGACCTAACATAACTAGTGAAGTTTTCTTTTAACGCAAAACTTTGCTTACAGTGCTTTATTACAACAATAAATGTATGAAGAAACACAACTGTGCCATGCATGAGGGACTCTATTTCGCTCTAATCTAAAAATTGAGAACGTGCCTCCTTGGCACTGTTTCAACTTAATTTACAGTAAAGCAAGCGTGATCAAAAACAATACCACACTCTAATATAAGTGTCAAAAAAATAGAATTGCGCTGTAAAAAGCGTAAACCCTAACGTAACCGTTGAGGTTCGCTGAAAACAACAGCGTTAAGGAAACGCCGCAAAGACTTGTGTCACGTATTTATCGCAAAAATAAATTCAAAGGAGCGATTTGTATCACAATTTGGTTTATGGTACAGCAATCGTGAGCAAGTAACTAATTATAAAAATAGGTAGACAAAAAGTGAAATTGCACTGAGCAGAAGTGAAACTCCTAGTGAAAGTGCAAGTGCAAGTTTTCTACAAAAATCAACGTTAAGGACATGGTGCAAAACTTTGCGCAGAGCACTTTACAACAACGTTATATGTTTGAAAAATAGTAACAGCACCATGAGTGTGTGACTATAATACTCAAAACTAAAAAATTAAGCACGCGCCGTTTAAACCTATTTCAATTTATTTTTTTGTAGGGAAAGTATGATCAAAAAAATAACGCCACACTCTAATATAATCGAGATTAGAATAACATTTCACTGTGAAAAACAAAAGACCTAACATAATCAGTGAAGATTTCTGCTAACAGCCGCGTTAAGAACTTAGCACAAAACTTTGCTTAGCGCGCTTTATATCACAAGAATAAATTTATGAAGAAACGCAATTGTACCATGGATGAGGCACTATATATCGCTCAAACAAAAAAATTGATAACGTGCCTCATAGCACCGTTTTACTTAATTTAGTGTAAAGCAACCGTGATCAAAAAAAATTTCCAAAAAAATAGTGTTACACATTCTAATATAATTGGACAAAAAATGAATTGCACTGTAAAAAGCGTAAATTGTAACGGAACCGTTGAGGTTTTCTGTCAACAACAGCGTTAAGGAAACGACGCAAAGTCTTGTGTCACGCATTTATTACAAAAATAAATTCAAAATGCGATTTGTGTATCAATTTGATTTATTGTAGAGCAAGCGTGAGCAACTAATTATAAAAAATAGATCGACGGAAAGTGAAATTGCACTGAGCAAAAGTGAAAGTCCTAGTGCAAGTGCAAGTTTTCTACAAAAATCAACGTTAAGGACATGGCGCAAACATTTTCGCAGAGTGTTTTATCACAATAATATATGTATGAAGAAACTGTACCAAGAGTGAGGGACTCTATATCCCTTAAATCTAAAAATTGAGAACGTGCTTCGTAGGCACTGTTTCAACTTATTTTACTGTAAAGCAAGCGTCATCAAAATAATTACCACACTCTAATATAATTGGCAAAAAAATAGAATTGCACCGTAAAAAGCGTAAATCCCAACGTAACCGTTGAGATTTCCTGCAAACAACAGCGTTAAGGAAACAATGCAAAGACTTGTGTTTATCGCAAAAATAAATTCAAAGCAGCGATTTGTGTTTCAATATAGAGAAAGTGTGAGCAAAAAACTAATTATAAGAAATAGATCAACAGAAAGTGAAATTGCACTGAGCAATACTTTTTACAAATCGCAATGTTGAAGATATAGCGCAAAGACTGGGCAGCGCGTTTTATCACAAAATTAATGCACGAAGCGTGAAACGAATCGTAGATAAGAAGCTTCATATCGCCCAAAACCAAAACTTTGAGGACTTTATTTAAAGATTTGTGTTACGTAGGCATTGTTTGTAGGTGACTTTCTGTAAAGCAAGCGAGAGCAAAAACTGTTCACAAAAATAGTGAAATTGCATGGAGCAAAGCAACACTGCTGAAACACATCGCTATGGATTCTCTGCAAAGCACAACATTCTGCAGCGTGCTTAATCACAATGTACGAAGAGCGAAACTGAACTGTAGATAAGAGGATGCATATCGCCCAAGACCAAAGATTTGAGGAATTTGTTTAAAAACTTATTCTACGTAGGTACTGCTTCAGTTTGATTTTCTGTGAAATAAGCGTAAGGTAACCACAAAAACAGTATTACACGTTTCCAGGTAGGAAGTCCTAAAAATAGCGGGCATCGGCAAAACTGTGGATACTTTATGACCTGTAGGGCACAATTTTCTTATACTTAAGATTTAAATGATATAATTTATTCTATATATAATACTGTCTACTAAATAAATGGAATTAAGAATTGAATAGTAATAGTAAACGTGTACTAATGCAATTTAATACTGCTTAGAATAACACGAATATTTGTTTAGAATATGTTTGTAGTAATTTGACTTATAAGGCTGGGGCTAGACGCGCGTTACTTATCGAAGCTTTCTCTGCGATAAACAACGCAACGAATTTGCACACAATGGAGTTAGAAGCAGGTGGCTAAACGCTACTGAAATTATAGTAAAACTGCGATATCAAACTACATCTTGAAGGTCGTATCGGAAACGAATAGATCTCGGTGCATTTTAACACCAACATAGTTGCGTTATTTAACGAAGCATCTAGCGGCGTTGTTGCGACATTTCACGTTGCGATAATCATCGCAGAAAAAGCTTTGATAATTAACGCTCATCTAGCCTCAGCCTGAAAGTTCTCTGGCCTTGTTTACCTGCTTTGGAATAACAAAATAGTTAATATTTAATTTTTAAACATATTGAATCTTTTATTGCTTGCTACCAAACGTATTTGTTGAAAATAGAACCTTCCAAATTGTTTTATCCTAAATGTCAGACATAAGATTAATACAATTCATTTTCTTTTAAAATGTTTAACACGTTCAATGGAGTTATTCTAAATTGAAATATTCAATTCTTTTTACGCGGACCGCAAACAATATTATTCCTTAAAAATTACTATTGTAATCAAAAATGTCTACTTCTCCGCAATTTCAATACGTTTATATAGCGCCTTTGAATTTAAATTTTCGAAATCACGATTTCATCCTTAAATTTTACGAAAACATACGCCTAATTACAATTTTTTGATATGCATTTCTAATTCTTCTCAATTTCATGAATACAGTAAATTTTCTGAACTTACTTGAAATTTACAAAATTCACTTAATTTTTAAAATGAATTCAGTTCCACTTCAATTTTAAAAATGTTGTCTACATTCTTAGTTTACATAATTTCCTGAATCACAATTAGGTCGTTCAAGTTAACGAAACAAAACGGCCAATCTACAATTACCATTTCATAAATTCTATCGAAATTATTGTTTTCAATATTTACTATGTCGCAATTGCAATTGTTCGAGATTATGGTGTTCAAAGTGAATTTATACTTGCCTTTGTGTTCACAAGTTCTGTCGAACATATTTGTTTTCAGGAATTACACTCCAAATTTTCGAAACAATGCACTTAATTCATAATTACTTGAGATAAATTTCTACTTTTCAGCAATTTCAAAACGTTTATATAGAACCGCTGTCTTAAATTTTCGAAATCACGGTTTCCCCCTTAAATTTTACGAAAACATACGCCTAATTACAATTTTTTGAAATGTATTTCTGATTCCTCTCAATTTCATGGATTCTGCATATCTTCAGAGCTTACTAAGCTACAATTTATATTCTTGAAGTTTACAAAAGTTCACTTAATACTTGCAATAAATGTCTATTTCACCTTAATTAAAATTACAATTAAATCGTTCAGGTTCACAAAACAAATCGCCTAATTTGCAATTGCAATTTTATGTATTTTACCTAAAACATTGTTTTCAGAATCTACCACGTCGCAATTGCAATAGTTCAACTTTTGGTGTTTTAAGGTGAATTTCTGCTTCTCCTTGTGTTCAAAAATCTGTCAAAAATATTTGTTTTCAGAATTTGTTGTTAGAAATTACACTCTAGGTTTATAAAACAATTCCTTGAGATAAAATTTTATTACTTCACATTTTCAAAACGTTTCCCTAGAATTCTTGTTTTTAACTTTTCCAAATCATGATTTCATCATTAAATTTTACAAAAACATGTCAAATTTATAATTTGTTTGAGATAAAAATCTAAATCTTTTCAATTTCATGAATTCTATGTTTTCAGAGCTTATAAAATTACAAATTACATTCTTGAAGTTTACAAAAAATTTCTTAATTCTGCAAATCCATTTCAGCGTCTCTTAAAATTACATCATGTTTACAAAATTTCCTCACCCACAATTAAATCGTTCAAGTTTAAAAAACAATTCGCCTAATTTTCAATTACAATTTCACGGATTCTGCCTAAAACATTATTTTCAGTATTTCCTAAGTCACGTCTTCAATCGTTCGAGGCTACGGTGGTTAAGGTGAATATTTGCTTCCCCTTTTGTTCACAAATTCTGTTGAAAATATTTGCTTTATGTTGCTCCGCAATTTCAAAACTTTTATGTCAAATATCTGTTTTTAAATTTTCCAAATCAGGATTTCATCGTTAAATTTTACAAAAACATTCACTTGATCTATAGTTTCTGATTCTTCTTAATTTCATGAATTCGGTTTACTTTCAGAACTTACTAAGATTTCATTTACATTCTTGAAATTTACAAACAATTCACGTAATTCTTGAAATGAATTTTAGCTTCACCTCGATTTCAAAAGCTTTGTCCAAATCCTTAGTTGACAAAATCTTCTAAATCACAATCATATCGTCCTGATTTACAAAACAAATTGCCTAATTTACAATTACAATTTCATAGATTCTACTGAAAACAATGTTTTCAGAATTTACTACGTTGAAATTGAAATTGTTCTCGTAAACGGTGTTCAAGGTGAATTTATGCTTCCCCTGTTTTCAGACTTTGCCGAGTCGGAAATTATATTTTAACTTTACGAAACAATTCACTTACTTGACAATTCCTCGAGATAAATTTCTATACTCCTCCGAATTTTCAAAACGTTAATCTAGAACCTTTTAATTACAATTTCTTGAGCTAAATTTCCGATTCTTCACAATTAATGAATTTTGTCTATTTTCAGAACTTACACAGTTACAATTTACATTCTTGCGGTTTACAAAAATTCATTTAATTGTTAAAATGAATTTCAGCTTCTCCTCAATTTCACAATTTTTCCTAAATCGCAATTAAATCCTTTAAGTTTACAAAACAAAGCGTCTAAATTACAATTACTTTTATGATGCATTCTACCGAAAATATTGTTTTCAGAATTTACTTAGTCTCGACTTCAATCGTTTGAGATTCCGTTGTTTAAAGTGAATATGTGCTCCCGTTCGTGTTCCGAAATTCTGTTGAACATATTTGTTTTCAGAATTTGTCAAGCCTGGAAGTACACTCCAAGTTTAAGTAACAATTCACTTAATTCACAATTCCTTCGGATAAATTTCTATTCCTCTGCATTTCCAAAATGTTTATCTAGAATGTTTGTTTTTAAATTCTCCAAATCACATTGTCATTATTTAATTTTACTCATTTACAATTTATTGAATTGAATTTCTGCTAAGTAACATTTAGACCGTTCAAGTTTACAAAAAATTTGCTGAATTTATAACTACAATTTCATGAATTCTGTCGAAAATATTGTGTTCAGAATTTACATTGAAAGTCGTGATTTAGATTGTTGTGTTGTACAAAATATTAGCCTGTCTCAATTCTGGAGGTGGATTTCTGCTTCTCCGAAATTTCAGGAATTTTTTACGAATGCCTTTATTTTCAAAAAGCCACATTTTACACTCCTTAAGTTTACGAAAATTTTACTTAATTCTCTTGAGGCAAATTTCTTCTGCTCTCCTAAATCTCCCGAATTTTGCCGAAGATTTTGTTTTCAGAATTTACTAAGTAGATATTTATTGAATTTAAAACAATTCACTTAGCTGATTCTATAAATCCATCTCTGCTTCTCAGTCATTTTAAAAATTTCATCCAAATCATTTGAAGTTTATAAAAAAAGTATTCCGTTAATAATTTTCTGCACTAAGTTTCTGCTTTTAATTTCGAAAACCTTTCTTTTCAGAATTTTCTAAATCACAGTTCACATCCTCTAAATTTATGGAAAAAATTCAATCCCTTTGGTTTCAAGAACCCTGTTTGAAATCCCTGGGTTAACTTAACAAAATTTTCAATAACTTTGCAATATTTTTAAGATGAATTTCCATTTCTCAGGTTCATGACTGCTATCAGAATGCCGTATTGACGATTTGCATTACGTATATCAAATCATGAAAATATTCAACCCTTTCAAACTCTGCTTCCGAATTTCAGAAATTCTTAAATCAAATTGATATAATTCAATTTTGTTGAGTTTAATACCTGCTTCTTCTCTATTTTGTTTTCAGAATTTGCTACTGATTTGGGTGAATTTCAAATTCGCCTCAATTTCAGAGATTCTACTTGAAACCCTTGTTTTCAGTATTTACATTCACATTTATACTCTCTATGTTTAAAAATAATTCACAGTCCCTTGAGACACATTTCTGCTTCTCCGCAATTTCTAAAAGGTTGTCGAAGACCTTTGTTACTAAATTTCTTAAATCATGATTAGGTTGTTTAAATTTACGAAAACCTAATTTACGATTCCTTTGAGACGAATTTCTGTTTCTTCACAATTTCACGAATTCCATGCTTTCAGAAGTTATATTCTTGAAATTTATAAAAAAGGTGAATTCTTGAGATAAATTATTACATCACAACTTTAAAAACTTTTATCTAAGACCTCTGTTTTTAAATGTTCCTGAATCACAATTAGGTACATGATTTAAGTCTGTGAAAACAATTTTTTGAGTTCAAACTTGGTTTCTCTGCAAAACTCTTCTTTTCAGAATTTAACGAAACATGATTTACACTTTTTACGTTTACGAAAACATTAAACTAATCCTCAATCTTCTGAGATAAATTTCCGCCTCCCCGCAATTTCAAGAATGTTATCTAAGCCCTTTGTGTAATCTACAATTTCTACCTCTGTCCAATTTCACAAATTTTGTTTGTTTTCAGAAATCACCAAATTAAAATTTAAATTATTTAAGTTTATAAATAACCCAGTAATTCATGAAATCAGTTTCCTCTTATTTCCTATATCACAATTACATTTTATACAAGGTGTCTCGAAAATAAGGAGAATTACGTTAATAACAAGTACCTATTGCTTGGTATACACGACAAAAAACGCTTATAAACCATATGTCTTTCAGCCCGTCTCTGTTTCTTAATTTGGTCTACTGTAGTCAACAGGAAATAACTGGCCGACTGTAAATCTGTAGCCACTAGATGGTGGATGTGACTTCAGAGCACCATTAATGAATGTTCTTAGCTGATTATTAAATATCTGCAAATGATTATTGTTTAAAATAAAAGGTTTGATTTTCTTCTTTAAAATTTCTAGTGATCTAATTGTGCACGATGCTAAATTTTATACAAAATTTATAAATAACTTTTGTGCTATTAATGAAAGTTCAAGTCGCCGTCTTTTTAAACGTAAATTACATTTTGATAAATATCCTGATATTAATATTTGCAACTAATTGCGTTAAAATAATAAATAAGTTTCATACAAATTTGACGTAATTTGTTTACAGTAATACATATCTTTTGTATAAATTAATGTGAATCAAACAGGCTTTAATTTTATACATATCTATTAAAATTAAAATTTATGTTAATTTTCGATTTAACAAATAGCTTTTTATAATTAATAAGCGATAGTTATGTAGAAGAAAATAAATTTAAGCGATTTAAAAAAATATGTTGTAATATTTCTTATTAAAACAGCTGACGGCTATGAATTCGATAAAGTAGTAAATGTAATATGATATTTTCTAAACAGAAACAAAGTGGTATTTGTTTTTAGTCACGTTTCATAGTAAAGTCTAGTCAACCTTATTCACGACAGATTTTTACAGAAATATTTACGAAACATTTTTTTCGATTTAGATTAATTAAATTAAAGATAATACTTATTTTCGACATACCCTGTATATAAATCAAAACATTCTACTAAATTACAAATTTGTAAAATAAATTTCTGTTTTTCCCAATTTTTCGAATTTTGTCGAAAACTTTAGTTTTCAGAAATTATTAAATTTACAAATAATTCACTCGATTCCTAAGAAACATTTTGTCTTTTCCACACTATTAGGAATTTTATATACTAAAGATCTCTGTTTTTAAAATTGTTTAAACCAGAATTCATCTTGTGAGTTTACAAAATTCGTTTAATTTACAGCACCTTTTCTCCTAAAATTCCTAAATCACATTTTACATTCTCTATTTTATGTAATAATTCATTTAATTGACAATTTTTTTGAAGTGAATGTCTACTTTTATTCAGTTTTGAGAGCTCTGTTTATAATCTTTGGTTTTAAAATTTCTCAGTTAAATTTACTAAAAATTTTAACAAATTCATAAATTATATAAGATAAATTTCTATTTCTCAAGGCCTAGAATTTAGAATCACGATTTACTTTCATTCAGTTAAACCAATTTACATATTTCTTTAACGACTTTCTACTTCACGGTAATTTCAAAATTTCGCCAAAATAAATTACAATTGTATTTTTGCAGTTTGCGAAAAATTTCGTTTAATTCGTAATTCATCGAAAACATTTTTCTGCATCTTCGGAATTTTAAGAATTCTGTCTAAAACCTTTGTTTCTAAATTTCCTAAGTGGTGATTACATCACTGAAGTTTACAAAAACGTTCGCCTAACTTACAATTTCTTTTAAGTGAATTTCTACTTCTTCTTAATTAATGAATTCTGTCAAAAACCTTTGTTTTCAGAATTTACTAAGTCGCGATCTATCTTGTTTTAGTTTACGAAAATAATTGCCTAATTTACATTTTTTAAGTGATTTTTTTCTTATCTTCGTGTTCATAGATTATGTCTATTTCGCTAGAATTTCAAAAAATTTGTCTGAGTTTTATTTTCAAATTTCCTAATTCACTATTATACCGCCCAGTTTTGCTTGTTCACACGTATACAGATTTTGTTGAAAGCTTTTGCTTTAGGAATTTAATAAATAACAATTTACACTCCTTTAATTCACAAATTCAATTTTCAATCTTTGAGATAAAGTTTTCCTCCCCTACATTTCATGAATTTTGTCGAAAACCTTTGTTTTCAGAATTTACTAAGTTGCAATTTGCTTTCTTTAAATTTACAAAGCAGTCACTTTATGTTTCGATCCATTTGTGCATGTCTGCAAGTTCAAGGCTTCTATTGAAAACCTTTGTAAGTATTAAGAATTTTCTAAATCGCAAGTTACATGTTCTAACTTTACGAAAAAGATTATTTAATTCAGTTTTCTGAGATTTATTTTTGCTTCTCAATTTCACGGCTTCCATCGAAGATGTTTGCTCTAAGAATTTTCTAAATTACAATTTTTATTCTTTAAATTTACGAAAAAATTCATCTTTGGGAACGATTTTTGCTTCTATCCTGTTTCAAGAGCTGCAGTTGAAGTTTACAAAAAATTTCAACATATCCTTTGAGATTAACTTCTCAACTTCATGTCTCCTATACGCTACTTTATTTTTCAAAATGTCCAAATCACGATTTACATTCTTCATAATTAGAAAAACTAGGTAATTAATAAATTATGTAATGAATTCTTACTTAGTCACAATTTTAACAATTCCGTCTATTTTTGTTTTGAAAACTATCTAAACTACGATTTACATTCTTTAAGTTCGCAAAAAAATTCACTTCATTCATAATTTGCTTCTCTTCATTTTTGAGAATTCTATCTAAGACCTTTGTTTTCGAAATTTACAAATCACAATGTTTATCGTTTAGGGTTACAAAATAAATCACCCAAAACGTTCATCATAATTGTTTTAGATGGATTTATGCTTGTTCTCGGTTTCGGGAGCTCTAAATCGTGTAGCTTTAGAATTTACGAAATTGCGATGTAAGTCGCCCAAAAATTTTATTAATTTCAAAATTGTTTTGAGATGAACTTCTCAACTCTATGACTTCTATCGAAGATCTTCGCCTTCAAAATGCCCTACACACGATTTGCATTCTTCAAAATTAGAAAAAGGTACAAGCAATTCACAGACCTTTTTAATGAATCATTGTTTAACCGTAATTACAAGAATACCATCAATATTTTCGTTTGGAGAACTCTTTAAATCCTCAATTACGTTGTTTAAGTTTACAAAAAAGTTCACTTCATTCATAATTGTTTGAAACAAATTTCTGCTTGTCCACAATTTTGAGAATTTTGTCCAAGACCTTCGTTTCAGAAATTCTCAAATCACAATTCGTATCGTTTACTTATAAATATTTATAGACCTTTTAATTTCTGTCAAAAAGTAGACCAAAATTATCTATCAACAATTGTTGCATTCTACATTTGATCCGATAGAATTGAAGCCTTTGTTTTTACAATTTCACTTTATCAGTTGTTTTCTATTTCTATAGGATTTCAAAAATTTAATTAAAACCCACTAATGGTAGTTGCGTGCTTCGGATAAATGTATGCCTTTACACAATTTTTCAATTAAAAGTTGAAACTTTAATGGCAATCGTAAGAAAACGATGAGAAAAACGCGACTAAGGTTATTGTGGTAGCTTTTTATCTTCACGTCATAACTTAGATGCGCAGATATTTTGCTAAGGATATTAAATAATGAAAAAGATCTGGCGCTTGTATTGTAAATAAATAAAGAACCACAAGCAGATAATATAATTTTAGCAATAATAAAAGTACAAGTCATATAATAAATATCATTAAAATATTTAATTTTCAATTAAATAATAGTAAATATTGCCAAAATAGCGTGTGCGGGCAAACATAGCGCTCCGGCATGACATGATCAGAAGATGCAGATACTCTGGACAGTTCCCTGTAGAGATGACGACAAACGCTTCGATTGCAGCTGGCTGAATTCTTTAAAAAATTAAGTATGTGTTTCTTGGTAAGTCAAGAAAAGAGCCCCGGCGAAATCGCTAAAGTAAAAATTGATCATTAGTAATTGATTC
>JAHWXV010065348.1:0-10154 GCA_024586415.1 Phrixothrix hirtus | reverse complement strand
CTGTTCTGTTTCTGACGAGTGTAGTGGAAGACCAAAAAGAACATCAGACCTACCCCTACTCTGCCGATAACTTTAGAGCTAGACAGTCAAAGATTTTTTTTGTCACGTTTCTAATAAATACACTCATTCAAATTGCTACGTGGCAGCATCCCACATATTGGCAAATATTTCATGGCATTGCAGATTATATTTAAATTAATTATAAATAATCCTATAACACTACATCAGAAACTGATGAAATATGTGATTGTTTAAAGGGTTCTGAAATATTTTAGCATCCAATATTCAAACTTTTAAGGGTCTATTTGTTTGTTTATATTCGCCTGGGAATAATTTAATGCATCTTTGCCAACACATCTAAGATCATCATAATTTTATAAAATCAAAATGAACAGTTTATCTAAACATCTGGTAAACTTAGGTACCTACCTACTTTTAACTGCTTTTTGGGAACTAACTTAAATTGCTATTTTTTAACCAAGTTATTAATTAGTAATTAAAATAGTTTACTTTATCTTAATTTTATATACATATGTACACAAGTACCGAACAAATTAAAATAGTGAATAATTTAATATAAAAAGGGTTATTGCTTTTGTGGCATAATTTGTGAAATTAAAATAAATTGTGAACTAATTGATTACTTCATAATGAAAACAATCGCTTTGGGCGAACTTAAGAAATATAGATACAATTATGTTTGGCATGTTCATATTATTAACATGAGTAATAACATACTTAGAATGAAGCAGACCGTGAATGCAGAGCCACCTAATATTCGCCGGCAAATTAACGGGCAGCAGTGCTGCCCACTGGTGTTCACCGGCATTTTGCAGTTTCCAATTTTTACTATAGGCGTAAGCAGTCTGTTTATATAAAATCAATGGTAATACTAAATTTTCCTATATTCTCTAATTCTATTTCATCCAATGGTTCGCTGTAGTTTCCAAGTCTTAATAAATTGGTTTTATCTAGATTAAGTTTTAGACTATTGTTTAGGAACCACGAAAAGATTTCTGATATTGTTTTCTTAATATTGTTAGTTAGCTCAATACTATTTTCATCAACAAACATAATAGTCATATCATCAGCAAATAGAGTAATATTTTCAATGGTATCTAGTTGTAGGTCATTTATCTATTATACAAATAATAAAGGTCCCAATATTGATCTTTGAGGAATGCTTCTGAGAATTACTTTAGAATCTAACATTACGTTTGTTTTAGTTTTGTCATTTATGTAAGATAATCGAACCATTTTGGGATTTATTAGTTAGATAGGACTTGATTAATTTGAGTGCAATTCCTCTCATGCCATATCATTCTAATTTAATAGTCCAATGTGAACATTGTCAAATGCTTTGGAAAGATCAAAAAAGGCTGTAATATTGATTTGTTTAGAATTACATGCATTAATGACTGAGTTTAGTAAATTGTAATGCCTGCTCAAAATCCGTATTGAAAGTTAGTAATTAAATTGTATTTTGATACAAAATTATTTATTCTGATCAAAAGAATTTTCTTAAAGATTTTTAGATAGGTTTGTTAGTAGAGATATAGGATGGTAATTACTTATCAATTCTGTATTACCTTTTTTATAAAGCGGTCTAATGACAGCTACTTTTAATTTGTCAGGGAAGACACCTTCTGATGGGCAATTATTGATCATACACATTAATGGTTCTACAATAAATTTGATAGGTGCTTTTAATATATGAATGGGTATGTATTACTATAATATTCACTGTTTGCAGTTTTTACTATAGATAATATTTGTTAACAAATATATTTGTAGTGTGAAACCAAATTATTAGTGTTAGGTTCAGTAGTTTTGAAATATTTTATAAATAAATGTATATTGTACTTATATTCTGATAGTTTTTTTATTTTAGGTGTTGCCCACTTATTATTAAATAATTTTGACTGTTTGTTGGATATTTTCATTAATTTTAAAGGAAAGGCAATTTTAAAATAATATGATAAAATCATTTGAAAGTAATCAAATGCTAAAGCCACATCTGTCACGTTATATATGTCATTCCAATTTTCTTTTGATAATAATAAATTAAAATGATCTATTTGTGAATCATAAAAGGTTTTAACATATATAAAAATGCATTTATTATTTTTGGAAATATAATTACTATCAAAAGAGAATGAAATAGCTAAATGATCTGATGGTGTAATGTAATATTTTTGTAGCAATAAGGTTCAGAATCTAAATTTGTAATGATATTGTCAATACATGTTGACAATCGATTTGTAATTCTTGTAGGTTTATGAGTAAGTAAAATTAAATTAAATTTGAAACATTTGTTATTGCTGGCATTTAGAATAACAGATAAAATACTTACAGGTTTGTTTTGAGGCATAAGATAGTAGTTCTCTTCTAGTTTATAAGGAAATAAATGATATAACCACCTTCAGGAAGTATCTGCATTTAACTATATCAATACTATATACTATATCTTCTCCCTTATCTTCCATGCTTTTGATGTTTAAAGACTGGGTACTCTTTTTTGATAGTATGTATTGTGTGTTTATATTTAATACTTTCATAGAAAAGTTTGATTTTGCAATTTCTACATGTGGTTGTTTTATGCAATTTGAAATAATTTGCTTAGTTGTTTCTTTTTTGAGCAATGATAATTCTATTTGTGACTTTTTATTATTATTTTCCAATTCCAGATTTTTTTCTTTGACTTCCCTTAATTCGCTATTCATTAATAAGATTATTTAATTTTTTGCTGATTATTTTTTCAAATACTTTTTCTAGCACATCACTAAGCTTATCACTTAATAAAACATCTGTAACTGTAGAATAAAGGCTATCTTTATTTTCCTTAAACTTGTTTTCATCGAACAGATTTTTAACACATGCACTTTCTATCACCATCGCAATATATAGGGTATAACAGATCTGGTGGGCTGATTATATACAAGTGGCCTGTATGTCCCACAATGGTTTATTACTGAGTTACAGCTACTTGAGTTTTTCAATTTTTTATTCAAAAAGTTAACAAAATTGATGGTCTGACTATATGCAGGCGAATTCTACAACTAAAAATAAGGAAAAAGTTTAGATAAACGTATATATCCCATAAGCATTCGTTATTGAGGTATAAATTTATTGGTTACACATATTTAAAGTTTTCAGAAAGTAATCTGTGCAGTGTTAGTGATGATAGTTGATTAAGCCATTCAAGTCATTAGTAGGATGCATGTGGTTCATACATGATGGTGTACCAGGCCACTGTGTCATGGCACATGAATTTTTAAATGCAGTATATGCATGATTCAATTGGCTTAGCTGTGTGTTGCTGCCTGTGGAGGTTACTTTGAACATTATGATATTAATTTAATTGCATCATAATAGAAAAACTCGTAACTATAACTCAGTAACAAACATATGTTTATATAGACTGTTTTCCTTATGTTTAGTCATAGTAGCCACCTGAATTAGCTAGTCCATCATTTTTGTTAACTTTTTGATTAAAAAATTGTAAAATCCAAGTAGCCATAACTCAGTAATAAACCATTGTGGGACATATGTTTATATAAACTTTTTCTTTATTTTTAGTTGTATAAGCTGCCTGTATATAACTAGGACCATTTTTGTTACACCCTGTATAATATTACATGCAACCTTTGGAAATGAATGTGATACCATAAATGTAACGAATATCCCTGATTTTAGTACATTTGCCATTTTAGAATGATGTAACAACTGCATCTTATGTTTATAATTTTTTCACTTAAAATGACACATTCAGCTGTTCTGTTATTGTAGAGATTCTCAAACAGATCTTTAGCATTTTGTTACGGGTGTTTTTTTTAATGACAAAGAATTTTTTGACAATAATCTTTTCTTTCAATTTAGATCCATATTTGTATAGTCCAAGTTTATCCGTGTATTTTAAAATCACCCTCTATATAAGTCACAAAATTAAGTAGGAGCAGTGGTACACTAACCTAAATATCCATTAGTTAATGTATATGTCCACCATTTGCAGTAATGCATTCTTGTAAGCATGTGAGCATACTTCCTACTGACTGTTTACAGAGGTTGTGGCATTACAGTTTTGTTTACTTACGTCGTGGGATAAAAATTATTTATATTTTGCTTGTCCAGGTAGTCATTGTGATGGGTGGGTTCATTCAGAATTTATCGGTTGTATCTAGCTAGATTAGAATATGAATAACAAGGCAATAAACCTTCAGAAATCATATTGTTCTAATAAAAATAACTGAATGATTAATTATGGGATAAAAATATGTACAAACTAATAATGAAGGGTTTAAATAATTATACGAGTATGTATAAAGTGACATCAATGAAATGGAGTGATTGTTTAAATGTTGTTTGCATGCACAATAGTGACAACTAGTATTAAGCTTTACCATGTTAAGTTTAATTAACAAATCTATTTTGTTATTACTGTCAGCAGTCAGTTTTCCTTAGCTAATATCAATCTTAATAATGGTTGGATGATATTACTAAATTATTGTCAATGAAATTAATTAGCACTTCTCGTGAGGAGCTTATTATCAATGGTAATTAATTTCTAGGGGCCTTAAACAAATGCTGAAATGCTTTTATAAGTCGTCTCCTAAATGGACTTTGTATTAATGTTTCTTGCATTGACACACAAGCGGTTTGCAAATAATCTAAGGACTTATGTACTCCTGATACTCTTTCCTTTATAGTTTGAATGCATCAGAGATGCTAGCTCTTATGGCACAAGCAACTAAAGCTCATGCCACTGATTCCGCACAGACCATGTCGGTTGGAATTGTATGCACAGCCGACCCGGCAACTGTCGCAGCAATTCACAATGGGCATGCTCACTTTGGGTGGCAGTTTTAGGATAGTCTAGATATCTTATGACACAACCAACCAGCTAACTAAGGGATCGTGAACATCTCTCAGCGAAGGCCTTTGAGGCACGAACGGTAAAGACATTAACATTTACAACCTTCTAAGTGCAAACCAGGTTTGTAGGCTCAGTCATATAATTTAAATCAAGGGTTGATTTATATGCACCTTGCCATGAGAATGCAACTTGTCTTGAATTTCGAAGTCAAAATCAGTGTTTTAAGCCTTACAGAATAGCTGTATTTATACTAATTCAAGGAAGTGATGTCTTTATTCTACAAATGTAGATTCATTTGCTATTTCTTTCTATTAATTCGCGATAAGTTATTATAATCACACTTGTGAAACATTGCACAATAAAATTTAAAAGTGGTGCAATCTTATGCAATTATAAAATTACTTTATACACATACAATATTTGTAGTTTGTCTAATGCTAATTAGACAAGCTACTAGATTTACAAACATTTATATATAATTAATTATTTTAATTATTGTTTCCCCCACTTTGCGAATTTTTAGTCTTTTAAATTGTCTTTCTTGAACTTAATTATAAATAACATGAAAACGTGTGAAACTATATCAGTTTTTAAAATCACAATATTTATGCTATACAAGGGGCTTACTTTTACAAGTACACTTTCTCAAATTGTTTTGCAGTGCTCTAATAGTTATAGGGCGGTTTGTGGTTAAATTCCTTGCCCATAAATATCCTTCTAACAACAAACTGTTGACCTTCATAGATTTTCTGTGGGGTTTAAGACCAGAGATGCATGGTTTTTTGAATAGTCTTCAATTCAGTCCCTCACTTATCTAGCGATGTGCAAGGTGAATTGTCTTGTACTAGTAAAATTTGCTTGTGTTCTTCCTTTGGGTTTAATATTTGGATAGCTGGTAAAAATGCTCTTCCAACAATTTTATGTATTGTTGAGCAGTAAACTGGAGTTGGACTCACTTGCACAAATTGACCGGGTCCTGTAGTCATCCAACCTCAACTATCCATGGAAGTTTCTTCATAAATTTCTTATTCTTGAATATATCTAGGACTATACCGGGCATTTTTAAGCACCACAATTTCATCGGGACATCTTCAGACGAAGAAAACATTCCAGTATCTAACTAAATTTTGCTGATGGACTGGTTTTTAGTTAATAATAATTTTTTAGATAGTTCTACAGTGCAACTCCGCTTTCACTAAATAATGTTTGATGGTGTTCAAGGATTTTAATACTGTTAAAAGCTATTAATAATATTGAGGAAAAAACTCGCAGAAATTTGCACTTTCTCTCTGATTTTAATTACTGTTATGAATGGGATGTGTCTTGTAACAGCCTTAATTACTTCATCTTGGGCAGCCATAGTTTTTCTATTCCACCCAGGTCACCTTGTATATAGATTTTCAACTCCCGTTATAGCACTTTTTTGCAGTTAATACTGAGCCTATTGAAACAATGTTAAACTTGTTTCTTCTAATATAGAAAATAAATGATAATTAAATAGAAATGTTAAAATGGCCATGTAATTTACAAGAAAGAATTTAAAGGTAGTGATCAACCTATGGATAATTCAACTTGCCTGAACATACTTGATGTACTCTACCCTAATTGCCTATAGATCACAATTCATTCTCATTTTTTGAGTGAGCAATCTACCTGACCAAGTCTCCACATAATTGATAAATCAAATCTTTGTTTCCGCTATAGCAACAGAAGATATCTAAATGAAACAAAAATGCAACACAAAATTTGTACCAGCGTCTTTCAAATAACGATTGCCTACTTAGTAATTCACCATAACCTTGAACAATATTTAATGAAGCAATATATGGTAGTTATTATTTGTGGCATCAATTTGAGTAACAAGGTCTTCAGTATTTAATGATGTAGCAATTGTGGATACTACATTAATCAAGACATAATTTTCTTGTTTTGAATGACACCTGGGATCTCAAAAATGCAGTTCTCATACTGCCGTTGAAATTGTACCTTGATGGAGAAATTTTTTACTAGATTCATTATTATATTTGTTTTCAATTTCTGGCAATAGATTACTTATTACTGGATGTATTCACAATATAGAGTGTAACACAAGTATGGAATAAATTAAGTAAATCTGTAATTATTCATTTTTTCAAGAAAAGCTGGGACACATTGATTTTTGATTTTAATTGTGCGTGATATCAATATTTTATTAAATTGAATTCTATAAATTTGTTTAGCATAAGCAAGTAATCCTTAATTTTCTAAATCTAACAATATATAATTTGTTAAATCTGTTTAAACTAGTATTAGTAAAATTAGGGTTAAAAGCAATCATATTAGACACAATTATCATGCTTATTATTTTGTAGGCTGCAGCATAAAATTAATAGCCATTTACAGTACTTCGTTAGATCTCTGATTTCACGCAATCGAGTTGAGTTCTGTGTTATTATTTATTAGTTACGTTGAACTTCTTGCTATTTAGGGTAGGATTTGAATTTATGCTTTCACGATAAGTATCGAATTGCATAGTTAACATTGTGTTAAGTATATGACCATGATATTTGTTTACCTTGAAATGTGTTACAGCATCATGGAATTAATTGAAACAAAGTGCATTGAAATTCTTGTGATGCTTGGCTATGGTGACCACCAACGTATTCATGCAAAGGTGTGGTTGTTGTTTCTTGAAAGTCATCCTGAAAGAAATGACATATGACATTGCCGAGTCTACAATCTCCAAAATTAGAACTATCCAAGGAACTGGAACATGTGAGAAGTAAACCAAAAATCGGAAGCCCAACTGTAAATGAAGACAATCGAGTGGATGTATTACTATCTGTTCAAGAGAATCCCCATTCTATGACCATAAATTCAAGTGATGCTCTCAGTATCTCTCACATGACAGTTCACAGGATATTGTGTAAACAAAAATGGGATCCTTTCAAAATAACTATTGTTCCTAAGTTAAATGAGCACAATTTTGATCATATGCAATTTTGTGAACTACTTCAAGGTATTGTTAACCAAAATCCAGAAGTTGTAGGAAATATTTTATTTTCTGATGCATCCACATTTTTTCTTAACATGTCTCGCAGTAAACAGAATGTGAGACACTGGTATAATCAAAAATCATATTGGATAAAGGAGATTCACACACAGTATCTGGAGAAGGTTAATGTTTAGGTAAGAATGTTTAGGATGGATATTTTAGTATCTTCCATCTCTAATGATAATCTTAATGGACATACCTACTTAAACTTTATTCATTTTGAGTTAATTTCCACAGTGGTTACTTTATGTCCTAATAAAAATGATCACCTACCCAGTGAAGAAATTTGATTCCAACAAGATATTGCTCCATCCCACTTCCCCTTTAAGTTTAGTAATATCTAAATATTGTTTTTCCAAACAGATGGATTGGTCACAAAGGTTTTATTGAATGACTCACCAGATTACCGGACCTTACACCTGTAGATTTCTTTTTATGGGGCTACTTAAAAAATAACATATTTTCAAGCAATAAACCGCAAATGTTTGAAGAGTTTAGAAATTGTATTCATGTGGAAGTGGGATCTATACGTTCTGAGATGTTGCTACAAATGTTAGAAATGAATTTCCAGTGTGACTGCCACATTACTAAACAGTTAATGGTCAACAGTTTGAACACTTGCTTTGACAAGTTCTCCCCACTTTACAAACATAATTATAGAACTTGAGTTAGTATCAAATTATTGTTGTATCTTATTTTAAAATAAATCATCATGATAATTATGTTTTTAGGAGATTAAACTCGGCATGTTTATGCTTGGTAGGATTGCTTTTAATGCTGATTTCTCAAATACTAGTTGACATAGATTTAATAAATTATACATAATTTGATTTAAAATATCAAGGGCTATCTACTAAACTAAACAAATTTATAGATTTCAATTTAAAAAATATTGATGACATTATCTTAATACAAGACACTCTGTATAAACACTTGATGTGTGTGTAAAATGCGCAATTAAATCAAAAATGGATGTGTCCAAGCTTTTGAAAAATCTAACACTATTACAGATTTACTGAATTTTTCCATGTTTTTGTTACACCCTGTAAAATGTAATTTTTCAGATAAAAATAAATACACAATAGGATAGTCTTCTTATTTTTATTAAACTCTTACAAGTTTATTAGTTTAAAAACACATAGATAATACCATTAATTACCAATTCTTATATTGTTAAGAAATACCTAGGCAATTTACAATTAATTTAAATGAAATGCTATTAAAGGGTATAACATATTATTACACATAAATTTAAAATATATAAATATCAAAATCGTAATGTTTCATTAAAAACTTCTTAAAAGGAATTTATTCATGTCCATAGTATATATAAAAAGGTTGTTTTCTAGTTTGAAATATATATGTATGGAGTAATCCATTTTGCACTCGACATTGCCGTACTATGGCGAATTCCTTTGCGTTTGATAGTACATAATTACATATGTAGGTATTTTATACAATTTGGATTTATTACAAGTTAATATTAAAAATCACATAAATTAAGTATAATTGTAACATCATACACTTTTCGAAATCATAGTGAGAGTTTAAAAATATCTAAATTTTATCTTATCATGAGTTACCTTAAAGAGAAATTATTTTTAAAATAATGAATACAGTGAAAACTGTCTAAACCGGAATCCCAAGGAATCATGAAATTTTTCCATTTTACACAGGCTTCCGTTTTAAACAGATTTACTAAGTACATACATATAAGTAACTCACAGTGGCGCTAAATAAATTTTTTTTGTTTGCATAAGGCATTTATTAATTAGCTTTTATCATATACATTTTAAATGTTTTATTTCATGGACACATACATGGACATTTTTTAAAGTTTTGCGTTTCACATCTGTGGAATCATATACACCTGCGTTTTTCCGCAATTAAACTTAACAGTGAATTTCTTAGCACTTAACCCTTCAGTTTCATGGACTTTTATTAGATTAATTTTTTCTTCAAGTGTAAGAGTGTTATATATGCGATTCATTTTTATATAAAAAAAATCTAGTAAAAATAATGATTTTAAGATGATTTAAAAAATTAAAACAATTTTTTTATTCGTGGATGTGATGTGTCAGCTTCAAACACTACATGAATACTTGTAACCGCATTGATAAATTACACAATATACGCACGTACTTAGAATTGAAAGTGCATGTGAGTCATTTCAAGAACTGTTAATTCTGCATTTTAGCAGAATAGTATGAATAAGTAAGTCCCTTTTGAAGTTTGTTAATAACATTA
>JAHWXV010065340.1:0-14650 GCA_024586415.1 Phrixothrix hirtus | reverse complement strand
CCCCCCCCCCCCCCTATATACCTTGTGGAAACATACAAATTTCAAGCGGAAATACCATCTGTGTAGTCGACTATATACCTTAGGATGATAAATCACACTGACAGCTGCATTGTATCATCAAATTATCGTAGAATACAGCACCTCACTCCACCGCTTAGGAAATGATGGCAACAGGTACCTTTTCGCAGTGCAGTGAATGCTCGTAGTCTAATATATATTTTGTGTACGCATATAATATACAATGCACTCGGAGGCATACTGATTTTTGTATATGCTTCGATAGAGTATGATCCAACATCATTTGTAAACAGAAAAGGCAAAATAATAATATGTAAAATGCTTACATCAAATCCTGAACTACAAAATCAAATTAAAATGTTTCACAAGAAATCTGTAGACCTTTTGAGGATAACTATACCAAGTGCAGACTCCTTAATCAAGATTTAAAAATGTTTGAAAGATTAATAAGAGAATTGACCTTTGAACATTACTTCTCAGTTCTAATACAACACCGTAGCACTCATTAACACTTTAGTTGCTACACTTTAAGGATAATACTTACCCAGGAACTGAGAAGCTTTTTTAAAATAATCCTGCTTTTGCATTGGTAGTGGGGTTGATGACAATTTTAAGTGTTTTATAAAGTACTTTCTTTTTTATGATGATCGGTTCGGATCCGAGCTGTCCAGGTTTTACTGTTATTTTAAGGATAACAAAATATAAAATGAAACGATTATCCTTAGCAAACCATTAACATATGTTTCCTGCATTTTGCACACTTATAGCCTTATAAACATAAATTATTTATAATTTTGGAAAAACCAAATAACTCAAATAAAAAATTTTATATTAAGTAACATTATTGTACATCAAATATCATTCTCAGCTCAAAACACAAAAAATGAAGATAGTCTCTAATATTTATGTATTTATTACGGGGTAATGGTAGAAAAAGGGGTTTAATGTAATTGGCTCTGATCCGAGCCAGGCGCACTTAGCTATCGAACGCTGCGTCCCAGGTCCGAGTCGGCCGCAGTGAAAGTTTAGAGTTAACAGTTGAACATAAAATACTAGATTGGCTAGGAAATGAATTCTTGTCAACGAACTGGGTATGCAGGGCAGCGTAAAAGAAATTATTGTTTAACCGTATTGTATTGTCCGCAGTACCTGAAGGATTTCTAAACTTACTAAGTGTGATTGCAAAACTGGATGAAATATAATAAAAGGTCAGTACAAATAGGAGTGCCTTCACCGTCTAACAATAAGTGACCAATTCATCAGATTTCACACATAAATGTTGCTATTACAGACATGGCAATAACGAACCCGTTCTGGATTATGACGTATCCCGTAATGATGTGGATATTATAATTGCTATTTTACGTTCGTATCCCCCTTTCAGTTGAAAAGGACTGGACTGTTGTATGCTATTTGGAAAAGTAGTGGAGCTACTTTCGTAAGTGGTATTTAAATCTGCACTTCCCACATTAAGTTAGGGTTTTGCAATTCAAATCTATGTGATTTTTCCTTGGCCAAAATTTACAGGTACTTCGGAATTTGTTTGTGACTTCTTCGCCGTAGATAGCAATTAAATGAAAATAATCCTGCTTACTTCATTACTCGTATTCACAAGTCATTTCTTCTTTTATATTTCTTGACCAAAGTGTACCACTGTTTTTTATGAAACACATTGGATTGTAGTTTTACGTTTCTTGATTTCTTAACCAAATAGCACCGTTGTTATGGAACAAACACTTGCTGTAAGTTGTTTTTATGTCTTTGGATCTAAACAAAATCTCGAACTGACGCTAAACGCATATGCTCAGAAATCAAAAATTGGTACCTCATTGCTTTGTATTCTTTTAACACCATTTGCAACCAAACCTACATGATAGTATTTATTCCTATTTATTAATATACTGTAATAAAATACTGGCAATTTCAGGACTACCGTATTTGGTGCCATCTTCAATCCACATAATCATATAGGCCTTTCCACTTCCACAATAGTTCTGTCCTAGCCTATAAATCCTGGTATATCGCCAATATAAATATGGACCTAGCTTAAGCTCTAAGGGTTCCGCTCTCCTGCAGCCCCAGCTCGTTGGCAAGAATTCATTTCCTACGCAATCTAGTATTTTATGTTCAACTCTTAACTCTTAACCTTCACTGCGGCCGACTCGGATCTGGGACGCGGCGTTCCATAGCTAAGCGCGCCTGACCCGGATCCGAGCCACTTACATTCAAGCCCTTTCTGTGCCACTACCCCGGGAGAAATAACACCAAAATTAGATGGTCGCGCAAAACACAACAATCGTCCATACATACTTCCTATAGAGGTGATACATTCAGTATATCATCACATTAGAAGTTTTCCCCAATACACAAACCATTACAGTAGATACACCTTGGCCTTAGCATGAGTATGTCTAACTATGAATATGTATGAGATAGTCATATTTGGAATAGTGGCATTTTTAGAAAAATTTCCCTCGAGCGGGTATTGAACTCGCAACTTCTGGACAGATCCCAGCCACTTTACCACCAAAACTACCGAGGGTTCGATACATGGTCGAGCGGAAATCCTCTTCAATTGCATCGCTTTATGTATTAAATCATATATTATTTTTAATTATCTTTAAGATGGAAGGAAAACTGTTAAAATGTTGCAGCAATTAGAAAAACCACGCGGTCATGCAGATTCGGAACTAAAATCGCAGTATCGAACATTGTGTTAATGAAATAGATGAAATGAGAAAATTCAGTATAAATTATTATATTGAAAGGATGTTGCGTATAAATTAAATTATACGGCCCAACTGTCTAATTGTCTATAGAAACTTATATAAGTGCGAGAATGGATGAGATAGTCATATTTGGAATAGTTGCATTTTTAGAAAAATTTAATTTAATACATAAAGCGTTGCATTTGCGGAGAATTTCCACTCTAGCGTGTAGCAAATCCAAAGGTAGATTAGGTGGTAAAGTGACTGAGATCTGTCTAGATCTGGTGGGATCGATTCCCGCTCAGAGGTAGCTTTTATAAGAATGTAACTATTCCAAATATGATTATCTCATACATCCTCGCATGTATATAATTTTTTGTTGACAATTAGACAGTTTGGGCCATATAATTTAATTTATGACAGCATCCTTTCAATATGATTTATATTGAATCTTCTCTTTTCTTATGAACATGTCTATTTTCTATAAAGGCTTTTACATTGACTGATGCACACAGCGCAATGTTCATCTAGTAACAGAGTATCGCGATAGGAAAACATGTTTTTCTCTATACAATATAGGTTTCAAATTATCAAAAAGTGACACCTATGAAACCTATGACCCACTGTAGCTAGCTATTTAATTAAATCAACATAGGGATAACTTACAAACTGAATTGTCATTACGCCCAAAACGGGTTTCAGCTGTAAAACAATTCCAAAATGAATAAGAATAAAGGTGTCATTAGTTTTGAACCAATTTTAGTTGTGAATCTGCATGACCGTATGGTTCTTCTAATACCTACAACACTTTAACAGTCTCCCTTCCATCTTAAACTATAATTCAAAATAATATATGATTTAATACATAAAGCGTTGCGATTGAAGAGGATTTCCGCTCGAACATGTACCGAACCCTCGGTAGCTTAGGTGGTAAAGTGGTTGGGATCTGTCCAGAAGTCGCGAGTTCGATAGCCGCTCGAGAGGAATTTTTCTAAAAATGCCACTATTCCAAATATGACTATATCATACATATTCATATTTAGACATGTTCATGTTAAGGCCAACTGTAATGGTTTGTGTATTGGGGAAAACTTTTAATGTGATGATATACTGAATGTATAACCTCTATATGAAGTATGTATGGACGATGGTTGTGTTTTGCGCGGCTATCTAATTTTGGTGTTATTTCTCCCTGCGTATGTTTAGTAGAAATTTTGAAGCTCATGCACAGATAGTTTCAAATTTGAATATCAATTGTATTAACCTTAATAGAAGTAAATCTCCGTAGTTCCTGATTTGTCTTTGTGTTATGTTTATAAGTTCGCTTTTTAAGCATTAAATTGAACTGAAGAGGTAATAATTTTTGACATCGTAAGACACCTATACTCTAATAGCCGTTACAAATGTCTAACTCTTCATCTTCCTACCTCTCTGGACATTTTTTTCTGGCATGTAACCTTCTTGCGTTGAGCTCTTCAAGTATTCCTTATTTAGCCTTTAAAACTAAAAGAATTCTAAATGCAAGTGTGGCTTTGTGATTTTTGTAGCGAGAACGGGTATACGCAATGTTTGTATTTTAGTTAGTCAATCAGAATCGGCAAAATTTGTTACGTTACAAATGTTTTGTATTTTTGTGCGATTACTGCTTACCCAATGAATTTCCTTAATATTGTATAGATGAGTAACCTAAAATATTTACAGAGGATAATTTAGCGGAAAATTTTATTGTAGTTGATTTTGATCCTATTCATTTTTGTTGTATATCTAATAATTTATAGATACATGCCAAAATATACTTGAAATCAGTATTTGGTAGCCATTTTAATGGGCGGTAGAAGATCGTACGCAAGGATTTATAGAGAGTTTTAATATGTTACTCTTGTACTAAATTTTACTTCTATGCTAATTTTGTCTAGTTCAAAATTTAGTATTTCTCTTTGGGTTACTGGTTCAGTAATAGAAGACAGATTAGCTTTTACGTATTTATTCAAGCAATCATCGACGTTTAGGTCTCAAGATAATCATGAAGGTTGATTTTCTTGACGATTTTATGTAAAAATAGTTGAATCGAACATGGAACTTCCTTGAGATTAGAAAATACATATTATAGTTTAGTATACCTTGTAGAAAATGTAAAACCAAAGTGTGTCTTAGCAATCCTGGAATCAGGTTTCCTTCATATCTTCCTATTATATTATTTTTTAGACCCTCTTTTATACGTTCTGGATCTCTGAATGCAGAACTTTAAGTATAGAAAAATAAAGAAAGATTAAAGAGCTAGATTACAAGAGCGCGGTGAAAATCCCTCCTTGCCGAAGAACTTGTGAAGATAACTTAATGTTGCGTAGGCAACGTACCGTCTAGCAGAATCCTGTTGGAAGATGCCGTTTTAGAGTTCATCATCATGAAGTTCATTAATGAATTGTCGCAAAATAACATTTCTATAAGTGGCAGCATTTAATTACCTAAAAAAATATTGGTTCGATAATTCTTCGCGTTGACATCGCTAAACAATTTAAACTTGATTTAAAATGCTTATTCAAACAGGTGCAGGTTGCCAAGGATCCACATAGGCACATTCTGAGAATTTAAGTATCCATCCAAGTGAAACCAAGCCTCGTCTGAAAAAATGCAAAATTTAACCCATCGTCATTCATATCTTAATTGAACCATTAACAGTCTAAAAGTACACCTGTCTTTTATTATAATCTGGTGATAGAAATTCTTGGTACATTTGAAACCTATATAAATGCATACGAAGGTCTTGACAAAGAACCCTATAGATATTGGAGCGTTTTATATCTACCCCTGTTAGTAGAATATCGAACCTGGTATAATTCTTCAACCCCCTACTGATTGTTCTTCAACAGTAATTGCGCTGAAGGGCTGGTTTTAGGTGCCTCTCGAAGACAATAGAACCTAAAAGAAGTAGTGTGAAGTGTGAAGTAACAATTCTTTGTCCTCTCGTGCACATCCTTCAATCATCCCCAACTTATTCTCAGCCTCAAGAACAATTTTATTTATGTCTTGGTAATTGGGGATGTCCTAACCATCAAGACGTTAATCAGGTGATAAGCGTGATTCAGACTAAACAGCTGTGAAGCATTTAACAGAGTGTTTATTAAAAACAAACGCTTAATTTTTATACAATTCTATAACCTAGATCTACTTGTTTAGCTTCGTTCAGTTCTTTCAACCCTGTTACCAATAAATTTCATACCTGGTGAAAAATTACCTTACTAACCGAGATTTAACCTAGCAAATAATCTCCGGCACCATATGAAGGACATTAATCAAGGGCTGTCCCCAAGGTGTCGTCCTGGGTCCCACCCCCTGAAACATTCCTATGGACATTTCAATGCTCAACGAAGATATTCCAGCTGGCGTAAGTTTGCTAGCGTACGCAGACGATCTAGCCCTTGTCGTCGCATCCGACCCAGACAGGATATCCGGAAGTTGGGTGGGCCTCCTGGCTTAAGTTAGCCATCTCCACCGCCAAGACTTAACCCTTGGTTAATAAATCCCGACATAGCTGCCACCATAGGAACCTGAAATTCTCCATAAACGGCAACAACATTGCAATTGTTAGCAGCTATAAGTACCTCGGTGTAGTAATAGACGGGAAATTGTACTTTGAGCAGCACATCCGACAGGTGACCGAACGAGCTAAAACTATACTTTGCATCCTCATGAGGGCGGATATGGTCACCTGGGGGACGCAGGCCGCCAGATCAGCTGCCTTCATTTTCAAGGCAGCCATTTTGCCCACTACTTTGTGCGCTGCTGAAACCTAGGGAGATAAACTAGCAAATTTTAACATAAAACGAAGCTTGAGATCTACGCAGGCGATAGCGGCCAGATTTGCTACGCGAGCCTACTGCTCAGTATCGGCAGACTCTGCGGACGTCCTTGCAGGTTTCTCCCCAATCAACCTGACAGTGGCTTCCAAAATACTGGAAACAAATTAAGAGGGGTCGTGATACAAATTTTTTGACTGAGCCCATCCGAATTGCCGATTTTCTCTCTACCCGTCACATTCGTGAATACATCCATATCCGCATAAAGGATGAATGGCAATCGATATGGGAAACCTGCACCAAAGGCAGAGTCACTTATCGGCTGTTTCTGGAAGCTTAATCGAGTCCTCAGTACGTTGCAGGCTTCAAACGCACGCAGCTGGCTTCTGGGCATGGCGGTTTCCAGTGCCATCTATTCCGTTCCGACTCCGACCTCTCTGCACTACGGTCGGGCCGTGGATGACCCGGAGCATCGGGTGCTTCACTGCCCGACCCTTCAGCACTTCTTAAACCTCGAAGTAATAGTGTTCCAGGGGGTAGGGGTGGAGTGAGGTGTGTGCACAGCTGACCGCGTTCTTGTTCTGTGCAACCAACAATTCTTGTATCTGTAATAGGATTTATTTGTTTCAGAATTTTGTTTTGTTTAGAATTTTATTTATTTCAGAATTTTATTTTATTTCATCATTTTTTTTATTGTACTGACTGAATCATTATTTTGTTTTCATCACATTTTTGTTTTGTTATTTATATGAATTTCCAATTAATTTAGTATGAATATTGTTTTGTTAGTGGTCACTGGAATAATCCAAATGCTTACTTTTCATCGCATAGATAACTGAAGTAATATATTTATTGTTGTAACGTCCTGCATAGAGGATTACTGCACTGGCCAGATGATTTGTCCGAACTTCTGCAACACAAGCTAGCTGTCCACCGACCACAACATATCTGTGAATATTAACATTGTAAACTTGATACTGTACCAAAAATTGGAATACCTGAACATTTGTAGATTAACAGTTTGTATTCTGGAATTGCACCCCTAATTTGGCATAAATAAAATACGCGCTTCGATGCCCTTTATTGTTATTATTATACCAATGGCAGAAATTTTCTCGATTTTTCTGATTAATTTTTTTTATCTTACTTTTCTGCATTATAAAGATTTTTGTGGGTTTCTTAAATAATTTATTATTATTGTTAATTGCTGTCTTGCTGAACTTGTGTCCCAGCAAATTTCGCAACCTTATATTTCCTATGACTAAACATTTATTCTGAACTTATGTTAACATAGATTTTTTTATGCAATAATTCGACCTAAATTTCGTTCTATTGAAATACTCTTAAATAATCCTAATTTTAATTCTTAATTTTACTGGTATTCCAGTCTTTTAATTGAAGTAGTTGGATCTTCGTGTAATGCATTCGAAACATTATTTATAATGTTCTCATTTCTAGCATAAGACGTTCCACTCCTTGATCTATGATTAATATTTCCAGTACTGCAGAAACAATCAACTAACTAATCGGAGCCAAAGGATAGCGTTGTTTAAATTCTGCTATGCAGTTATTGATATCGTACTGCAATTCACCATTTTCCATACGTCGGCCATTATAGAGATAACTTTTTATAATAAATATCTTAGGTCATCGTGTGAACATTTTCAGGTTTAATAAATAACAAATACAAATTTGGTAGTAATTTGTAATAATCAGTGTCAACTAATAAAAATTGCATTTTTTGATTATTCCTTTTCACGTTTTAATTTTATTGTGTGTATAATAAGAAAAGACTTATATTGTCAAAGTAATAGCAAGTAATAGCGAGACTTCTGGGGCAGACATTATTTAATAGCATTAGTTGTATACCGCACCTTTCCAATTAATTTTGCTATTGGCGTTAAATTCGTTTGTTAAATTTGCTTGAACACTTGTAATATATCCGAATCTCACTATTATCGAATTTTAAATGTCTCGAAAATTGTAGGGGTAAAAATTTATAACCTTTTAGCAAAACTGGAATGATAAATATAGTTTTTGTTATAGACAGTATCGCCGTTAAGAAATTTATGGTTATTCTTGTGACCGATTAAATAAAATGCATATAAAAAGGATGAAGGGATAATTAACAAAATCGTTTAAGAAACTTAGTTAAACTACTGAAAACAGCATATAATTTAAATTCTCTTTTTAGGAAATTGTACTTATTTCATTAGTCTAATGACGAGTATAGGTGTGCCTTTGCATTTTAAATAACTCTTGGGGTATGTAAATCGAAAGCGTACATCCTCAAATATATCCAACACATTACAAGTGGGATGTGCATACATTCAAGGGTTTTATTTTGGTTTAAGGTTTTGGTTTGTATGTGATTTTAGCATTTCAAACGAAAGAAGTTAATAGATAGACAAAATTTCATATTCATTTTTTATTCAATAGTGTTTTATACATTAGCATTAACTTACAAAGACTATTCTTCACAATTCAAGGTGTAGTTGCTATAAAATATTTCATTTTTACTAAATACAGAAAGATAAAGTAGTCGTATAAGCAAATTCACCTCTGCAATATCTAGATCACTTTAAATGCTTATTTATATTGATGCAGTAATTAATATTTAAACGTGTGGATATAAATTTTTAACTTATTTATGTATAACTCAATGGTATAATAAGAATTATGGTAACATTTGGTAAATTATTTATTAAACAAATTATGAAAATGCAAAGACATATAGAATAAAGAAAAATTGCTTTAAAAAATCAAAAACCGGTTTAATTAAATGTATTCCTACTCACACCTCCTATTATAGGTTCCATTTACCATGGCATCTCGGAGAGATATCTGAACCATTAATTTCTATTCTGCGGCAAGAGTGAGCTGAAGCGTCATTGAAATTATTTGAAAACATTTATTAACAATCTGAAATTGGGTTACAATCATGAATACATCCTGGCCAAGCAATGTAGAGAATTCCGACGTCTTTAATATTAATGCACAATGTGGTCGATCGTTACCTTGCTTCAACATCCAATTTTCGTCAATGAGTGCACATACTTCTGTATTTTCTTCTAAGATGTATTCGACGTATGGAGTAACTTTTAAGGATTCACATATAATTAAAATCAAATCTGTGCGAGCATCAATGGAAATAGCCACCCATATCCTTAAAGAACTACCATTAAAAGGTATCTATCATGAGATGTTGAATTGCGCAAAAAGTTTTACTGGCATTGTCAAGACATTTTCACACTCATTCAGTAATTCAAATAAGGTCTTAATCGGTTCGAATATAGAATATTTCTCAGCTGATTTATATTTCACTGAGCGTCACCTTGGACGAAATTTAAGTGAGATGCTTTATGTTGTTGCCTTTTTATGAAGTCTTCTTTCGGTACTCTCACTTGAATTTACACTTTTAAGTTCTAAAAGTCAATTGTTTCGTTGTAGCAGAACATTTGCGATTCCTATAGACTGTAGGTACCAAAAACCTAATACCATGTATGATCCCTTTTGAATGTGACCTTGGATTGGTATGATTTCATGTGTTCCTCTCTCTTCGTTAACATAAGTAAAATTAAGGAAAAGCGCAGTATACCGAATACTATTATCTCTTCTACTAAAACTTGCTACTTTCATATCGCCGATCAGTTCTTAAATCGATCATACTATTAATGTCCACAAACCTAAAAAAACTAAATTTTAAATGAATTCAAATATTAAACTTAACACCAAAATAGTAAGAAATTGATAAACAGTTGACATCAACAGAAACGTTAATCTTAACTGTAGCATATCACCAAGTTATTAACCCTTTGGCCTACAAGACGTGTGAAGCTCGTGGTCAAGTTTTCGAGCCAAACTGATTATCGCGAGCCTAGGCCGTGGTACATCGGTCGGGCCTAAATTGACTATCACGAGCCTGGCACGTGATACGTCGACCGGGCCAAATGCAAACACCACATGCTTTCAAATATGACAAATATCACCGAGTAAGTGTTTTTTACTAAATAAATGTTTCCGCAGTAGAGTAGAATTGTACGTATTTATTTTAACTTTTGTAACAGACACATAAAAACAATATTGTAATATGTTACACCTTTTTAAATGTCAGTGATCGTTATCCTGAGAACGAAATTATGCAAATTAAGTCAGTTACCAGAAGCAATCGCAAATTGTGCCCATCTACATCGTGTTTAAATAATTGGTGCTTTCATGTTAATAAAATTGTGCTAGTTATTTTAACGGTAAGTTTGGTAATATCCATTTTATTCCTTGTAAAAATCTTAAAATGAACGAATAGTTTAATATTCGTTCAAATTAAGGTATTTTATTATAACATAAGAAAACAATTTTTTATCAACAAGTAATTAATAAATAACTTTTTCAAAATTGTTAAAAAATTGTATACATTATTTCTTTTAATTGTTATTTAATGGAGTAAACAAATCGAAATGTGCCTCCTACAGCTGTAAAAGTATATATTACTGTAAATTGAAACTGTAGGTAGGTCAGTTACAATTTTATGAATGATTTAGCAGTTTTAGTATGAATGCAACCATAGGCGGCTCGTTGTACATAATTAGAAAGAAAAAGACTTTTTGTATCCGTTTTGATTTTAATTTTATGTCATATTATCTGAAACACCTTGTATAATTTAGCTTTAAACATTTGTTTCTTTTGAATTTTTCACTTCTATTTTTGTAATTTATTAAATTAACTTTTCCCGAATTATATTTTTCTAATAGGTACGACATCCCACGTAAGTTGTGTGCAATTGGTACCACTTAAGACAGATTTGCCGAGCCCTGGAATGGTTCAAAGACTCTATAATTCTGTTTACGTTTTGGGACCACATTGTTGAATCTTAAATCGTAGGGCAAAGGGTTAAGAAGTACTTATGTCAGTAGAAAAATACCTCTTTAGGTATATAAAAATTCACTCTTGTATCAAAAATTAATAAATGTAAGTGATCCAGTTTTTTAAATTGAATTGGCAATGGTTGAACAGGAACAATATGAAAACAGCGGAAGAGGCACTAGAAACCACTACAGAACTTTGGTCATGACATAAGCTTGAAAATATTAGCAATAATATTAATTTTAAAAATGTATAACGGGTCAGAAAGCTCTTTAGGCCCAAAATTTTGTCTAAAATGCCGATTACCCTGAATTACTTAGTTGCTCCAGCAGTCACAGTGAAGTAATAAACGTTTTATGGTCTTTGATAGAAATAATTAGGCAAAAATTCAGGAACGGCTCGCGAGAAACAAAAATTTGCGAACAAGTTGTTAGTTTTGGGCGCCGCCTTATCTAAATATCTAGACGGTAGATCTTCTTTAGAAACGAGACAATAACGAGTCTCATTTCAAATCGAAATTGATTGGATTTTGTCACGGCATACCTACTAATTAATTACTGACTTAGAGTACGCCACTGGATTAATATTTCGATTAGCTAACTTAGACGGATACATGGCAATGTATTACTTACTTAACTTAAACTAATTCCCCGAAAGAAAGGATTTTTTAATACATTTATAAGTACTTAGAGTTACAAAATAAAAATAATATTGTGCGTGGTATACTTGATATAATGATATTCGAAAACTGGAATGCGTACAGCTACAACAAATACATCGTTCTCATTTAAAATAAAGAAGAAATTACAGTAAACAATTTATATTCTATAACTACGTTCGGGGACCCTTGTGCTTTATATAAGCTATAAATAATACTAATCTAGATAACGCAATCGATCTTTCTGTAAAGGTCTTATTTCGATAAATAATAAAAAAATATGAATAACAAAAGCTAATGTCAATCTTTGTTATTATTATTGCTTACTTTAATCATCTTTGCCATATGATATGATCTAACTAACTGTCCAGTCGTAATCAAATAGCAAATGAAATAAACACTTATGTAGTATCACTACTGGACCGTAAGTTTATTGAAAAAACTCGGCTTACGTGTAGACGGGAGTCTGACGGTTCAGAATGCGTCGGCAGCGTGATGACCCGAAGCCCTCGATTCCAATTATATCGTATCTGTAGCGTAGTTCACGGGTATGTCCCAAACGCTTGAATGGACATGGGTGAAAAATGAACGGATCCCCTACAAATTCACCGACAGGCGTTAAATAATTGAATTCTCACGAATTCAATATCTCGATAAAAACGTTAAACGGAATAACTCTTCATTTATGAATCTTCTCGGACCATAGCGTTAGCCCAATTAAACTGCACTCGCATCCTTGAAGAACCGAAAGACGTACGATGACCTCACGGTAGTTGACTCTGAACTGATGTTGAAAAAAGTTTCTCCTTAAACTTACGGCGAAGGGGGGTCGGTGGTTAACATTTATTTTTAGTATCGTACACGTTCTCGTGGGAAAACTGTTGTATTATTTTTACGAAAATGCTCTTATGTTTTACAAAACGTAACTGGTATTTTTGAATATTGATAAATGCTATTAATAAAGGCTTTGCAAAATTTCGGTGATTCACCGATTGGGTTTTACTATTAATTCTTTATATGTATACCGGGTGTTTCCAAAAAATACCAAATGTTGTAAGAATTTCAGACACGCTTGCAAATGTTGTTAGACAAGATCATTCAATTTATTTTAAAAAGGCTAACAATTGTTCACTAGACAGAAAATTGTCCTAACAGTTTTCTGTCTACTTTCTATCTACTGATGAAGTATAATGTCATCTATACTTTACACACCAGACAAAGAAATATTTCATTCAATTATGTTAAATTGTTAATGGGTTGTTAGATGCATTGATATGCACTATACACAGTGTGTTACATAAATGAATGTCAATATTGCAGGGGGTTAATCTGTGCATGATTCTAAGATAAAAAGTTCATATAAACATTGGTACGTTTTCGCTTTATTTTTGATATATTGAGTGATAAATAAATTTTTTTTAAATATTTTTTTTAATAACTCCGCAACTACATCAGATATTTTTATAAAACTTTCGGGATGTAAATCAGATGTAGAAACACATCTTTCTTGATACCAACCTATGTTCAATTTTAACCAGTGGTGTCCAAATTAATTTTACCTTGACTATTTTGATTGGGAAGAATGGTACGCCACTGTGTTTTTTAAAACAAAAATTATTTTATGAATTATATACCATTTTTTATTAAAAAAGATCTCTTGACTTTTTTTCATATCTTCAACTGGTTCTCAGTAAAAAAATAAAGAATAACAACTATCAGTAAGTGAAAATAAATAAACTTAATTAACTGTTAACACATTAATAAAGATTTTGTAAAACAAAACAAACACAGAAAAACTAAATAAGATACTGCAAATACCCTCCACCTCTAAGGATGCATGCTTCAACTCTGCGTCGCATATTAGCCCTCTCTCTTTGAAAAATGGCTGGAGTATTCCTTATTACATCACAAGAAGCTCTAATGTCATCCCTTGGTTCTTCTACAGTGTTAACTGGAGTGGTATAAACCAGAGTTTTAAGATCCACCCATAGGAAAGAGTCCTAACTATTTAAATCTAAGGACCTCGGCGGCCAAGCTTGGGGTCCACCACGACCTATCCTGCGGTCATGAAATGCACTATCTAAATATTCTCTTGCTTCTAAACTAAAATGGGCTATTGCGTCATCATACATGAACCACACCCTTCTTCTAATTAAAATGGGAACTTCTTCAAGCAATATGGGCAAATTCTCCTCTAGAAACTGACGAAATGTATGGCCGTTCAGTCTTTCCGGTAGAAAAAAAGGCCCAATTGAGAAATTTTCGACAATTCCAGCCCAAACATTTACCGAAAATTGCTCTTGATGATTAAATTCCAAAATTGCATGTGGGTTTTCTTCGGCGCAAACATCACGATTGTGGAAATTTCTAATACTGTTTCTTGAAAAGTCAGCTTCGTCTGTGAACAGTATCTTACAGCCAAACAAGGGATTAAGCTCCATCTGCTCCAAAAACCATTGACAAAGGTTAATTCGCAAAGGTAAATATCGGGGAAGTAACGCTTGGACCTGTTGAATATGATACGGGTATAACAGGAAATCGTGAAGAATTCTTCAAACCAAAACATGTGAAATATTTAAGTTATGTCCAACTTTTCGAGTACTAAGTTC